>SEYY01001996.1:37500-40000 GCA_009176605.1 Armadillidium nasatum | reverse complement strand
ATAATATATATATATATATTATATATATATATATATATATATATATATATATATATATATATATAAACACGGGGATAAGAATGTTTCGAGATGCATATAAATTTTTTTCCATTGATATTATCAAATAAAATTTATTTCTGTATATGTCCAAAGATATATATATATATATATATATATATATATATATATATATATAGATATATATATATATATATATATATATATATATATATATATATATATATATATTATATATATATATATATATATATATATATATATATATATATATATATATATATATATATATATATATATATATATATATATATATATATATATATATATATATATATATATAATATATAATAAGATAGAGCAGAAGAGAGAAGAAAATGAAATGAAGAGGAGAGAGAAGATTGGGGTGTTGGATCTGAGGCTTTGAGATCTTCTTCCTGAGGTTGCAGAGTTTGTTTGTAGAATTATGAGTGGTCAAAGGTAAAAAAAAAATTTTTTTTTCGTTATATTATTTCAGTATATTTTTGAAAGTAAATTAAAAGAAATTCCATAAAATTATGTGGTTAAGCAACGCATTTTTCGATACAACTTACTTTCGGCAGTTAAATGGAAATTTATATATTAAAAAAAAAAAAAAAGAGTTTAGATAGAGGTAACTTCTGGTCAATAAAGGATGATTATTTCGTCGCAGTCAAATCAAATGAATAATTTTTCTTCATGGTTCTAGAGGCTGGGAACTCTTTTAACCAGTTTTTCTTTCTTCTCACGTACGATTGCAGGAATGTTAAAACTTTCTGTAATCGACACCACCTGCATCATGCGGGATATGGTGCAGTGCATAATAATATATATATATATATATATATATATATATATATATATATATATATATATATATATATATATATATATATATATATATATATATATATATATATATGTATGTGTGTGTGTGTGTGTGTGTGTGTGTGTGTGTGTGTGTGTGAGTGTGTGTGTGTGTGTGTCCGTGTCCGCGAAACTACGATGTTTATTATATCATCTTTAATATAAATTCTTCTGAATTTTCTCCCTTAAGACATAAACCCTCTTGCGAATGTACTAATCAAGAGTTAGGCTCATCCGTGTTATCTATTTAATTCTAATGACTATCATAAATTATTTGACTTATGTGTAAAATGGAGCACATTTTGAAGTTTTTTCTCTTCTCCAAAATTATTCTTTTTTCGTGATTATAATGCTTACCACCGCCAAGGACTTTCTAGGTTTTAAGATAAATTTGATGTATTCGCCTATTTTCAAAGCCTCAAATACTAGTCCTTGATCCATCTATAATCAGTCTTCTACACAACTATGTCTTTAGAAAATACAAAGCTTTAGCATTCTTTTAAGGGTAAAAGTTTTGGATTTTTATTCTCGTGGAAACATTGCATGTATTACTTAGCAAGGAATGTGGAATCCATAGCTTCTTCGCATTGCCCTTGATGAATGCTATTAAAAGAATGTTCCATGCTCCTGTATTTAGAAGGGTCAAACATTTCAATGTGATACGACATACATACACAAGTTCTTGTAAGAGTGAGCAAGGAAAGAATTTTATTCATTAATTCTTTAACTTTCAAAGACTTTTTCGATCTTCTGAATTCTTAAGTCGCATTTCACCTCCTTTGAGGAAAAAAGGTATAACTGAGTCTGGTTTCAACTGAGTTTTTACACATTCTCATTTTTTTCCGGTAAAATTGTCTGACACTAAATTTAATAAGTATCCTAATTATTTCATGTCTTCAAAGAAGTTAGATTCCTTTGACTGCCTTTGACTCTGGTACAGTTAAATAAACTACTTGAGACCTCTTTCTGCCAGAGGTCCCATTAAAGCTTATATATATATATATATATATATATATATATATATATATATATATATATATATATATATATATATATATATATATATATATATATATATATATATATATATATATATATATATATATAACTAAAATTTTATTCTTAAGTATTGCGTATTTTCTATTCTCCGTTGTGGTTGCTGTTGTAGATGTCGTAGATTTTCTTCTTCTTTTCCTTATTTATTTTCTTTTTCTTATTCTTCTTCTCCTTTTTTCTTTTTGTTGTTGTTGTTGTTGTTGTTGTTCTTTTCTTCTTCCTCTCTTATTTATTTTCTTTTTCTTCTTTTCTTCTTTTGTTGTTGTTGTTGTTGTTCTTTTTCTTCTTCCTCTCTTATTTATTTTTTTTCTTTTCTTCTTTTGTTGTTGTTGTTGTTGTTGTTGTTGTTGTTGTTGTTGTTGTTGTTGTTGTTGTTGTTGTTGTTGTTCTTCTTCTTCTTCTTCTTCTTCTTCTTCTTTTTGTTCTTTTCTTTTTGTTCTTTTTGTACGAATGCATTTGTGCAACTTCCCTCTTTTGAGAAAGGTAAACAATGACTGAAACGTAATTAATCCACTGTTTACCCAAGCCAATTTTGAGCATG
>SEYY01001996.1:22500-27500 GCA_009176605.1 Armadillidium nasatum | reverse complement strand
TATATAATTTCGTTCTGAATACCTCGCTTCGTAGCTCTTACTAAACACTTTAATTAAAATCAGGCATTAAAAGTTTTATCTATATCTAATAAAAAAAAATACTTAATTTCGAGTAAATGCCCCAAAAAAAAACTTTTAGTACATGAAAAAAAAAAATGTCAATGAACAGTTTTTGTTAGAAAATATCGCAAAAAATGTCACTGACACACAGACTAAAACACACACACACATACACACACAAATAAATATAATAAAAATAAATAAATAAATAATGCTTTGTGTTAGACAGTGGATACTCCTTTATAGTTAGTTTAGTTTAAATTTATATATTTAAATATAAAAATAATAAGTTATGCCTGTAACTAATAATTCGCAACTAATTTGACTTAAATCATCATTTTATAAATACAATTATAATATTGTTAATGTTATAATATTACATATAAAAATTTAAATCTGTAAGAGAGAGGGACCACAGAAACCTCAAAGAGAGAGAGAGAGAGAGAGAGAGAGAGAGAGAGAGAGAGAGAGAGAGAGAGAGAGAGAGAGAGAGAGAGAGAGAGAGAGAGAGAGAGAGAGAGAGAAATTAATATAAAACTTTTATGTTAAATTAAAAAAAATATATGCTTCTAATACACTGTTTTAGATAGCAAGATTTCTAATTACTTAAATTTCTATAAGAACAAAAAATAATGCATTCCAAATCAGTTTAATTAAACCTCCAAAAACCTTCTATTTACTTTATTATATTCTCAAATTCAAAGAATATATAACCTTTAGTTTAATTTTAATTATATTTAACTATAGTTTTAAAATAATTTAAACTATAAAAAAAAGGCGCGAAATTTTCCTAAAAATGGCGCGAAACGTTCAGGCTTGTCTTGACTCTTCTAAATGAACCTTTGTTGAGAGGAGCGAAGAACAATTGTCTGATTCCGGGGAAACATTGCCTTTATAATTGATATTTATTGTTATTCGGCGTTCAATTAAGATGGAGATATATAAATGCAATACGTTTGTATTATATCGAGATACATATGTACACTTATATATAGACACACACACAGGCACACACATACACACACACATCAATATACAGCTTTTGTTAAGTAAATTCCTGGTTCTTTGATATCGACATAGCTTAAAAATAATCAATACTCTATGTAGGTAAGGTTAGGTTAGGTTAAGTCTGATTAGCTTAGAATAGGTTAAGCTGAATTAGGTTATTCTGACAAGATCAGAATAGTTATCTTCATATCTAATATATATCGATCTCTCGATATATCGGGTTTTCTATATAACGAAAGATCAAAAAGATATATATATATATATATTATATATATATATATATATATATATATATATATATATATATATATATATATATATATATATATATATATATATATATATATATATATATATATATATATATATATATATATATATATATTGCTTCAAATGAGAAACATGAGGAGGAGTTTTAGGTCATCATCTGGCGGTATCTGTGAAGAGTAATTTAGTTCTCTAAATGAGTAGTTTTGGGGTTTTAAAATTGAGGATTCAGTTCTCACAAGTACTGAAAAGTAAGCCTTAAAAATGAAAGAAAATTACCTCTCAATAAGGTGATCATATTGAGAAATCGGGTGTTCATTATGAAGAGTCAGAGGGTCTCAATTTGAGATATAAAATAATGTTCAAATTGAGGAAAAAAAAAGTCCTCTTTAAAGACACAACGAAAAGAGGAACGTAAAATGCTCATTTTAAGCAGTTTCTGTTTTCTGTTTATAAGTAACGATAAACTTTGAACATAATATAAACTATAAACTTTGTTTTATGCTTGCTTTATATATTTAAGTACTGAAGACTGCATAATTAAAAAGTTTTATAACTGTATAACTATATATATATATATAATATATATATAATATATATATATATATATATATATATATATATATATATATATATATATATATATATATATATATATATATATATATATATATATATATATATATATATAATATATATATATATATATATATATATATATATATATATATATATATATATACTGTAGTAAATAATTTTATTACTACTAACTACGTAAATATTACTTAAAGATATACTATAATGTTGATGCTTGCAGTTTAATTGAACCTGAAAAAATGTTCGTTTATTCAAGTCAAATAGACAATTCTGTAAAAGTTAAAAAAATCCATAAATTATAAATTGGTACAATCAATATTATTTTAAATAAATTTTTTAAACTAATAATAACAGAAAGTGATAACATACAGAGGTAGTTTACGTAATAAATATAGTCGAGATTGTTTAGAAAATCTACGGTGAAGAGACTTTAGATTTCAATAGAAGTAAATAGAAACTTATTTATAGCGTTATGGATTGATGATAATAATTCATTGATAATTATCAATAGAATTAATAGAAATTCCTTGATTAGTTTAGATCAGCGGTTCAAGATAAATTCGATGATTAGAAACTTATTTATAGCGTTATGGATTGATGATAAGAATTCATTGATTAAATTATCAATAGAATTAATAGAAATTCCTCCATTAGTTTAGATAATGTCAAGAAAAATAATCGTGATTTTACAATGTTATCCGAAGTCCTTACATCATGAAAAAAGGCAAAATAAGCATCAGTAAAGGAGCGTATTCAAACTATGTTTTTGGTCACCAGCATTTTTGAAGGATATTTGTCCTTTAAAATAAAGTTTTGGTCTCAATGGAAGATAAATTCCATTAATAATTCTTGTCATAACTCATCTCTAACTTTATTTATACTCCAGAATAGTCCTTTTATATAGTTTCATTTGAAAAAGGAAGTCACGTTTAGACTTACAAAGTTTGGCAAAGGGTGTATTTTATTATTATTATTATTATTATTATTAGTAGTAGTAGTAGTAGTAGTAGTAGTATCACTATTATTATTATTATTATTATTATTATTATTATTATTATTATTATTATTATTATTATTATGACGTCGTAGTCATATGGTTAGCGTGTTGGTCTTGTATGCACTAGGACCAGGATTCGATACCAGAGGAGGAACTGTATTGACTGGCATCGCAGAGAGGTTAAGTCCTCTTTTTTATTTACAAATGGGGAGAATCTATTAGAAGAATGCGAGGAGAATAGATTGATAATAGAGAATTCTTGGTTTGTTAAAAAGTTGAAACACAAGTTGACTTGGGTTAGTGGGGTAAATGGTTAAAGAGGTTTACTAGATTACATATGTATTAAGAAAACAATAAGAAATAGATTACTTGATGTGAATGTGCTTAGAAGAGCTGCAAGAGGGATATCTGATCATTATTTGGCTAAAATTAGAGTAAGGTGAGGTTGGAGGAAGATTAGGGATACAAGTAGAGCAGTAGAGGTTGTGAAAGTGGCGAGATTGAAGGAAGAGGGAGTGGGGGTATTTAGAAGAGAGCTTAGTTTAAGATGGGGTGATATAAATGAGAGTGAGGTTGAGGGAGTGGAGGAGGAATGGGGAAGGCTAAGAGAATCGTTGGTAGAAGGTGCAAAGAATGTTTGTGGGGTAAGGAGAGTTGGAGGGAAGTGTAAAAGAAAAGGAAGTGAATGGTAGTGTGAGGAGGTGAGTATTACTGTGAAGGATAAAAAGATAGCTTTTGAAAGATTTTTGGGTTCAAACAGGATAGAGGAATGGAAGACTTAAAGATAAAAAGAGGATCGCTAAAAGAAAGGTAAGATGAGGCGAAAGTAAGAGCATATGTAAAATGGTGTAATAAAATAGTGGAGGGATTTAGAGAAAGGAATAAGATGTTTTTGAAGGAGGTGAATAAGGTAAGGAATAAAGGAGAGGTGAGGGGGAGGGGATAAAGGGCATAAACGGAGAAATAAGCAGGAAGAAAGGGAGGTTGGAGCAAGATGGATGGAGTATTTTAGTAGGTTGTTGAGTGTGACGGGAGGGGGTATGAGTGTGGCTGTGATGAGGGATAGGGGAGGGATGATGGATGAATCTGATGGGGGAATCCTTATAGAAGAAATAGGTAAAGCTTTGAGGAATAGTGAAAAGAGGTAAATCTACGGGTTTGGATGGAATAAGTGGAGAGATGCTGCTGGAAGGGGGTGTGAGTGTGGTAGAATGGATGGTTAAGATTATTTAATTTATGTTTGGCAACGGGTGTAGTACTTCAAGATTGGCAGGATGCATGTGTGGTTCCTTTGTATAAAGGTAAGGGTGATAAGTTTGAGTGTGGGGTTTTATAGGGTGATAAGTTTACTTAGCGTTGTGGGGGAAGTGTATGGAAGAATTTTACTGAATAGGATAGGAATGGATGGAGTTAATGGGAAAAGGAACAGGGGGATTTTAGAGAAGGAAGGGGTTGTATGCATCAGGCTTTTACATTAAGAATGATTGAAGAGAAAAGTAGAGATAAAAAGAAGGATGTGTGCATGAGCTTTATGAACCTAGAAAAGCTTACGATAGGGAAGATAGGAATAAACTGTGCGAGGTCCTGGGTGAGTATGAAATTGAGGAGAATGTACGAGAAGGTATTAGAACATTATATCGGAATAGAAGGGCATCTGTGAGAGTGAACAGAATGGAGACTGAGTTTTTTCATGTAAATAATTTAATTTATTTATTGACAAAGTGGTGAGAAAAATGGATAGGGTAGGGAAAGGGGTGAGAATGAGAGACCACGATGGCATGTGGGATGCAAATTTGTTAATGTATGCGGATCATGTACTCTTGGCTGAGACACAGGAAAATTTGAAAATATTGGTGGATGAGTTTGTAAAGGGTTGTGATGATTTGGGCTTAAGCGTAAATGGGTATGAGTAAAGTGCTGTGGATGAAAAATGGGGAGGGAGGGGAGAGGGGTGTGGATGAGGGAGATGATTTGTAAATTAAAGTGGGTAGAAAGTTATTGGAGCTAGTCACTTTATTTAAGTATCTGGGGTGATTTTTTGGAGAGAGTGCTGTTAGTATGGGTGATGAAG
>SEYY01001996.1:12500-17500 GCA_009176605.1 Armadillidium nasatum | reverse complement strand
TATCTGTTTTTTTAATGCAAGATTTTGGTATCGGTATCGGTCGTTTTTCATCGATATCGATACTCGAAACTATAAATTTTGCCATACTAGCCGATACCGATATCGATACTTCACTCCTTTATATTATATATATATATATATATATATATATATATATATATATATATATATATATATATATATATATATATATATATATATATATATATATATATATATATATATATATATATATATATATATATATATATATCACCACCACTCACGGGCAAAGCCTTATTCAAAGAGGGGTGTCATATATATATATATATATATATATATATATATATATATATATATATATATATATATATATATATATATATATATATATATATATATATATATATATTGCGAAAATTTGATTGTGTCAACATCAAAAATAGAATATGGGAATATGATTGCTGAGGAAGAAAAAAAAAATATCAAGTCTTTTTAGTAAATGGAAATCATTCACACACACACACCCGCACACACACACACACACACACACACACACACAACTCACACACGCGCACCTACATACACACCACACACACGATTGTTTGCTGAGCTGAGATAAGGCATGAAATTTGCAAATTGAAAAATCTTTGCTTACAATTTTCACTATTCGGAGATAATTTAAATAATATTCAATGTGAAAACTATTATTATTATTATTATTATTATTATTATTATTATTATTATTATTATTGTTATTATTATTATTATTATTATTATTATATTATTATATTTTATTTTTTTTATTTTTTTTTTTTTTTTTTTTTTTTTTTATTTTTTAATTATTAATAATAATAATAGTAAAATAATAAAAATAAATAATGATAATAATAATAATAATAATAATAATAATAATAATAATAATAATAATAATAATAATAAAAATAATAATAATAATAATAATAAATAAAAATAATAAAAAAAATAATGATAATTAAATGATTATAAATAATAATAATAATAATAATAATAATAATAATAAATAATAATAATAATAATAATAATAATAATAATAATAATAATAATAATAATAATAATAATAATAATAATAATAATAATAAAATTTATTTTTTATTTTTATTATTATTAATAAATTTGTAAAGTTTAAAATAAATATTATATTATATATATATATATATATATATATATATATATATATATATATATATATATATATATATATATATATATATATATATATATATATATATATATATATATATATATATATATATATATATATATATATATATATATATATATTGCTAAAATAAATAAAATTCAATAAAAATAAATTTATTGCTAACAGTATTGAATTAATACTTATATGGTACAGTTTAAAAAGACTGTACACTGCAAAAATTGTCCTAACGAATCGTTGAGACAAGTGGCAAAAATGTCATAGTAAAATTTTCAATAGGGAAAAGACATGTTAAGCATAAGAAAGTCGCTTCACCGATTTACTTTCGAATAAGAAAATAACTGAACAAAAATTTGTTGTGACATTTTTGCCACTTGTCCCAACGATTCGTTAGGACAATTTTTTTGCAGTGTCGCAGTATACAAAATATCATAATTATACTTGTTGATTTTAATTCGATAAAGTCTCAGATCAAGCGGATGTTCTGTGATATAATCATCTTCAAATCTTACCATAGTATATATATATATATATATATATATATATATATATATATATATATATATATATATATATATATATATATATATATATATATATATATATATATATATATATATATATATATATATATATATATATATATATATATATATATATATATATATATATTATATATATATTATATATATATATATATATATATATATATATATATATATATATATATATATAGATATATATATATATATATATATATATATATATATATATATATATATATATATATATATATATATATATATATATATATATATATATATATATATATATATATATATATATATATATATATATATATATATATATATATATATATATATATATATATATATATATATATATATATATATAAAGTCTTACTAAGACTCCCATTGGAAAGAAAATTCAGAAAAATACTCAGTCACTAATGAAAAAAAAAAACAGTTCAATATTTATACATTTATTTCACCATAAAAAGTATCTACACAATAAATCGGGTTCTCTCTAGACCCATTGAGTAGTTAAGTTAAGAACAATTTCATTTTGTCGAACCTGAAACGCTTGTTGAGCAGAGTTCGAAGCACCATCCCAAATTGAGAAACAAAGTAGGAGCTGTGATAAACAAAGAAAAAGTACAAATTTCTCAGTACAGAATAAAGAAAAACAGTATTAAGTGATATTATCAATCAATGTCAAAAAAGTCAGTTTCTTTGAAAGTAATCTAATGTGGTCTGAAAATCACAGCTTTTTATCAGGTAATTAAAAAGATGAATTTGAGATCATTATTTACTATTAATATTTCGGACTCTTCGTAACAGAGAACATAATAAATCATATATACGTTAGGTTAGGATAGGTTAGGTAGGTTAGATTAATATTTTGGACACCTCGTAACAGACAACAGAGTAAATCATATATAGTTTTTTATTCATTTAAAATAAGACCATTTATTTGTAAAATAGTAGATCAAACTTCACTTTATAAAAACATTACATAAATCAGCACAGCATTGCAAATTTACCTTTTAGTACAATCAGTTTTATACATTTTAAAACAGAGAGACCTCCAACATAGGCCACTGAGAGGCCATATATTTTACACTTAGTTTAGAAGAATTTGTACATACTGTCTTCACAACTTGATATATGTTTGACAGGTTAGAACACATTAACCTATTAATCACACTGTGAAATTCCGGAATCATCCATTTATTCAAAAAATCGGGCTATGATTCATACGAATAACAAATCTAATATAGCTGACAAAATGTAACTTCTTTAATAAAAATCCATACAATCGAAAACGCTTGACAAATCCAACATAAAGGATTCTTAATATAAATCTCCCAATATCTCTTGAATCAAGAAGCACAAGCTTTCCTTTTATCTTTTAAATCCTTACTGTAAAGGAGTTATTAAAAAAATAGATTAAAAAAAAAATATATATATAAATTTAATATTAAATAACTTCTTAAATGCAATAAAATTCAATAATTCATAAATATGGTTGAAATTATTGAAAGTTTTTAATAGAAATAAAAAAAAAAAAAAAAAAAAAACTGAAAGTGTAAGTAATAAAACCACATAAACCATGGAATGAAATTTTACAATTTCAAGTTTGCTATTGGGGATTCGAACCCTGACCTCTAAGTTGATAAGACATTCTTACCTTTGTACCACGACAGTACAAAAGGAAATCGCACTGAGAAAGCAGACGAACACCCGCATTGATAACTAACTCAAAGGTCCCCACCGACTGCGCTAGGATACAGGGCAGCAGGTCAATATATATATATATATATATATATATATATATATATATATATATATATATATATATATATATATATATATATATATATATATATATATATATATATTTTATTTATATTTTCCCCTTCTGATAACACATTACTGAAAATAATTAATAAAATAAATATTGTGCTTGAAATTACAATTTATATTTTAAAGTGTTTTTAAAAAAGTAAAAAAATAAAAAATTTTTAAATTTAAATAATTTATATAAAATATATATATATATATATATATATATATATATATATATATATATATATATATATATATATATATATATATATATATATATATATATATATATATATAATATATATATATATCATCTGGTGGGAAAAGACCAGGGACCTACCAATTTCCACCAGAATTGGGAAAGAGTAATAAATCTTTCTATTAATGGCCGACATGACCGCATAAAGCGGCGTTTAAAAGTGTGCAAGTCAAAGGAAGTTGGGAAAATAGATAAAGGGAGTGTATTCGAGACTTTACCAGCAGAATACATGTAAGATTGGGCATACCAGTTATGTCTGGTGTTGGAGAGTTGTACAGAGAAAGGATGAGACTGGTATGGATAGGTGTTTCGCATGAGCCATTCTCAATGGAGGAGGTATGTGACATGAGAGTTCAGAAGTGCAGTGTCTGTTGTATAGCAATAATATAGAGAGAGTGACACAACTATTCGACAGGCTGAAAGAAATTTTAGAGAGTTAGTAAGAGAGGGAGAGTTGATGAGACGAAAAGCTCTAGACTCCACTTTCATATATATATATATATATATATATATATATATATATATATATATATATATATATATATATATATATATATATATATATATATATATATATATATATATATATATATATATATATATATATATATATGTAATTTGAATTTTGGCTGAAAGGTATACGGTTCGATACTAGGTAAAAGATTTAGATATGTGCTTGTGCATGCTGAAATTTTTATTATTTTATACCTCCGCCTTTACGGAGGCCTCGAAGCACAAGGGGTACATTGTCTGCACATAAATTTTGTGTGAACATTGGCAATTCCAGACTTGTCCGCTGTGGTGCCTCCTTTTCAGCCAACTCTGTTTTGTGGAATTCTCTCCCAATCTTCTGTTAATCTCAATTACTTTAAAACCCACGTCTGTGCTCACCTACGAAATTTGCGTTAGGTGGGACTTGTAGGGTTTTTCTTCTCTTATTGTTTTGACACCCCAACCTTGAGTAGGGCTCTGCCCGTGAGCGGTGATAATATATATATATATATATATATATATATATATATATATATATATATATATATATATATATATATATATATATATATATATATATATATATATATATATATATATATTAAGCAGGTTTCTGGTCTTTGATATATCGAAAGATCGCTTCTGGAAAATACTGGGATTGTTCCTCCTGTGCGTACCTTCTTAACCACATAAAACTGGC
>SEYY01001996.1:0-2500 GCA_009176605.1 Armadillidium nasatum | reverse complement strand
AAGAGCGGAGGCATTCTACATTAAGAACCGTAGACCTGATATTAATATTTAAATTTATTATTATTATTATTATTTATTATATTATTATTATATTATTATTATTTTATTATTATTATATATAATACTGAATAGGTAAAAAGACCACAGTTTTTGAGAAAATCACATGGTATATTTTACTTATAAATGTGTAAGATTTTATATACAAATATAAAAATCTACATTATAATATTGGCGGCCGTGGCCAAGGAATAACGATACGGCTTATGTCAATGTTAGCTGTGGTTCTGTTCCACAGATGATTTCCTAACTGTGGGTTCTAATCCCACAGATGATTTCGTAGGTTTGGTTCGGGTCCCATTGATAATTTCTTAATTGTGGTTCTAATCCTTTTCTTTTTTAAATTTTAAAAAAAAAATGCTTTTTTATATTATTGTTTTTAATATTTAATTTTTTATTATTATTATTTATTATTTTTTATTATTATTATTATTATTATTATATTATTATTTTTATTAATATTATTATTATTATAATTATTATTATTATTATCACTATTATTAATTTTATTATTATTATTATTATTATTATTATTATTATTATTATTTATTATTATTTATTTATTCATAAATGCGTAAGATTTTATATACAAATATAAAAATCATACATTATAATATTGGCGGCCGTGGCCAAGGAATAACGATACGGCTTATGTCAATGTTAGCTGTGGTTCTGTTCCACAGATGATTTCCTAACTGTGGGTTCTAATCCCACAGATGATTTCGTAGGTTTGGTTCGGGTCCCATTGATAATTTCTTAATTGTGGTTCTAATCCTTTTCTTTTTTAAATTTACAAAAAAAAAAAAAAAAATGCTTTTTTATATCATTGTTTTTATATATTTAACTTTTTTGTGAATTTATTTATTATTATTATTATTTTTATTATTATTATTATTATTATAAAGAAGAATAATTTCTTCTAGTATTTTGCTTAATTCAGTGAATGTTTATTGTTGTAATTATAATAGAGAGATTGAAAGTTTTGCATATATTTTTGTTATATAACTGCTTATAAATAAACCTAATTACTACTTGATTTACTTTAAAGTTCATTTTTCTAGGTTGATTCTGTATACTATTATTATTATTATTATTATTATTATTATTATTATTATTATTATATTATTACTATTTTTTTTTTTTTTTTTTTTTTTTTTTTTTTTTTTTTTTTTTTTTTTTTTTTTTTTTTTTTTTTTTTTTTTTTTTTTTTTATTTATTATTATTATTATTACTGTTAATATTATTATTATATCATTGTTAATATTATCATTGTTTGTTGTTTTTGTTATTATTACATTGTTGTTATTATTACTGTTGTTGTTGTTACCAGTACATTTTTTCTGTTTGAGATGGACCTTATCATGGATGTTGAGAGTAATTCATGTAAATTGATATCTGTTGACAAATTTAATCATGAAGATCTTGTGCTTAATTTGACTGATGAATGTTTTAGTGTCATGACTGTAAACTTTATAATATACCGGGATACAACGTTCATAATGTAAATCGTAATAATTATCGGGGAGGAATTGCTTGCTATTGCATTAACTAAAGTGTTAGCTAGATAAGGGAGTTTACTTTTGGTACTCCCTGCCATTAACAATACGTGAGGCTCCTAACGTGTTGAAGTTTAAAAATGATCTTAAGATCTATTTCTTGGGGCAGTATTAGTGGTTGCTGGAGGAATATATCTCATTGCCTGATGGAATCTTTATTTCCTCTAATGGCTGTCTCATGGTAATTGAACTTTGCTGTAAAATTAATGATTTTTGTATATATTTACAATGACCTTATCACAATGTATGTTTTTGTACTTTTATATGTTTATGAAAAAAATTTTGCCTGAGAAATAATAAAAATCTAAATCTATCTATCTATCTATTATTATTATTTATATTATATATATTATTATTATTATTATTATTATTCATTATTATTTTTTTATAATATTATTATTATTATATTATTATTATTATTATTATTATTATTATTATTATTATTACAATTATTATTATTTATTTATTCATAAATGCGTAAGATTTTATATACAAATATAAAAATCACACATTATAATATTGGCGGCCGTGGCCAAGGAATAACGATACGGCTTATGTCAATGTTAGCTGTGGTTCTGTTCCACAGATGATTTCCTAACTGTGGGTTCTAATCCCACAGATGATTTTGTAGGTTTGGTTCGGGTCCCATTGATAATTTCTTAATTGTGGTTCTAATCCTTTTCTTTTTTAAATTTAAAAAAAAAAATGCTTTTTTATATCATTGTCTTTAGAAATTTAACTTTTTTTGTGAATTTATTTATTTATTTATTTATTTATTATTATTATTATTATTATTATTATTATTATTATTATTATTATTATTATTATTATTATTATTATTATTATTATTATTTATTATTATTATTATTATTATTATTATTATTATT
>SEYY01001995.1:55000-67500 GCA_009176605.1 Armadillidium nasatum | reverse complement strand
ACTTAAGAGGAGAGTTGGGAATTGATTCGATTGAGGAGTTGGTGAAGAGGCAGAAGCGGAGATGGTATGAATATGTTCGAAAAAAGGACGGAAATCGCTACCCAGCAAAAAAGATGCAACAAATGATATCCACAAGGAAGAGGTGAAGGGATGGTACTGCTGGGGCGATGGAGAGAGGGGAGAACACTTGAGAGGTCGAGGAGATGGCTCTTTACCGGGACAGACTGGCGTGGAGAGGCTTGCAAATGACAGAGCATAGCCCTACCATTTGCGCTTGGTAGCAGTAGCATATGACATTGATCAATAACTCTTTATATTGTAATATTGTGTATATTTTAGTGGCTCAAACGGTAAAGTGATTGACTCACGTGCTTGGGCGCCGGTTCGATCCCACTTCGGGATCCTAGGTATATACTACCTAGAAAAGTTCCTCTCATCGAATAGGGCAATGCCCGTGAGATGTGAACTTTTTATTAAAAAAAAAAAAAAAAAGTATAAGCTTGGTGAGCTGGAAACTGGTTCTACTGAGTTACGGGAGCTGGTATTAATATATTTTCATGGTTGATTAATCAGGAAAGCGAAACTTTGTTAATTAACTCTTATGCCAGAGAAAAGAACACGTTATTAAAATCTAGGCAGCTTACAACTAAGTAAAAGTGCTTCAAAGTATGTTCGTATTACGAACTTTATTATTTTTCTTAATATTAGGGAAAATTTTGACATTATAATAAGTAACTGCTTTAGAAGGTTGGTAAAATTTATTCTTGATGCTATTTTTAATATTTTATTATTACAGTTCAGGGTCCATTGCTCATGCCTTATAAACAATAACTTCGAATTACTAACATGGCTAAATGCTGTCGTAGTCATATGTTGAGTGTCTGTCTTGCAAGTACTAGGTCCAGGGTTCGAACACCCGAGGGGGGAAGTGTACTGACAAAGCAGAGAGAGCATTGGTAGGAGGTTAAAAAATTTTTAAGGGACATTTAAGAACAGGTGGCGAAATATGCTGGTCCCACTGACAAGGTGAAAACCCTTCCAGGGAGAAGATATAGATGCAGTAAAGGCTAAATTTTCACATTTGTTAGTAAAAAGGTGGATGAAAGAGGACTTGATGAGGTTATGGATTAACTTTTAACCTTTCGGGTGTGGGTAACCAATAGAGCAGCTAGAATTATTCACTTTCGGATTCCTTGAGGGAATTGAGATGCCTTTTGTAGATTAAGATTTGCTGTAAGAAGAATACAAACTCCAAAGTTAGTGAATAATCAAATATTTCCAAACTAATATGAATGTATGTTATATTATATTTTAGTTTAAATGAATATGAGTATTTCAAATAGATTCAATCTTTCATTTTTAGAAATAAATGACCATATCTCTTTATTTATTTATTTTTATTTTGAAAATTAAAAAAAAAAAAAAAAAAAATATAAAATTTTAAATAACCAAAAAAAAAAACATTAAAATTTTAAATTTAAATAACTTAAAACAAATATAGAATGTTTTAAAAACTTTTCAAAATTTTATGTTAAAATTAAAAAATAAAAATTTCTGATTATTTGAATAAATTATGTGGTCGTGACCAGCATTTAAAATTAAATCTGTCCACTTCTGTTAAATTTTCAGATATTCCATCCTGCCTACTCTAAAAGAGGGATATAGAGACGAAAAAGACTAAGAGAGAGAGAGAGAGAGAGAGAGAGAGAGAGAGAGAGAGAGAGAGAGAGAGAGAGAGAGAGAGAGAGAGAGAGGAAGATATTATTTCCCTTCCAAAGAGGTTGTTGAAGAGTGAATGTACCTTCGCAAATGAGATAATTTCCAATCAATTAAGTAACGCTATTGATAATTACTGAATACATTTATATATAGTGCTCAGCCAGCACAAATATATCGTACATGATTACAGTTTTAGTGTCGTGATAAATACAAGTGTGTATGAACTTGCGTATATGTGTGTGTCATGCATTTATGCTTTAATAGGTCACCTATTTATAATTTTTTTAAGAGTAATTGCTTGATGATTTACATAACTATCTAATTATGGATAAAATTTATCTAAATTGAGATAAAATGGCGCAGGTGTTTCATCATACTTCAAAATATCGTTGACTAATATGACTAATACGATAGTGAGTGTCTGTGTGTTTTAAGATAGAGAATATCTTGTTAAATGCTAACACTAAAATAAATGATATAATACAGTTATATAAGTTTGTCAATTATTTTTTATTAGAAAAATAGAAAAATAAAGTGGTAAAGCTTCTTTCTAGTAAGTAATATGTCTTTCTTTATTAGAAAAATAAAGTGATGAAGCTACTTTCTTATAAGTAATTTGCCTTCTTGTCTTATTAGAAATAAAGTGGTGAAGCTACTTTCTTATAAATAATATGTCTTTTCTTTTCTTATTAGAAAATAAATTGGTAAAGCTACTTTCTTATAAGTAATTTGCCTTCTTGTCTTATTAGAAATAAAGTGGTGAAGCTACTTTCTCATAAATAATGTCTTTTCTTTTCTTATTAGAAAATAAATTGGTAAAGCTACTTTCTTATAAGTAATTTGCCTTCTTGTCTTATTAGAAATAAAGTGGTGAAGCTACTTTCTTATAAATAATATGTCTTTTCTTTTCTTATTAGAAAATAAATTGATGAAGGTACTTTCCTTTAAGCAATATATCTTTTCTTTTTTTATTAGAAAATAAATTGGTGAAGCTACTTTCTTATAAATAAAATTTCTTTTCTTTTCTTATTAGAAAATAAATTGGTGAAGTTACTCTCTTTTAAGTATTTTACCTTCTTGTCTTATTAGATAATAAATTGGTGAAGCTACTTCTTTATTATTAACATACCTTTTCTTCGTGAAATTCGTTAAAATTTATCTATCATGAAGATTAGAACATTTTTTTGAACATTAAATTCTAGTTCCATTCTAGTGGTCACTCTAATATACATTGCAGTACTATTTCTAGTGCACAATCTATTGCCTATTGTAATACCATTTCTAGTGAACGGTCTGGTGCCCATCATAGTATCAATTCTAGTGGACAGTCTGGTGCCCATTGTACTACCACTTTTAGTGGACAATCTGATGCCCAATGTAGTACCAATTTCAGTGGACAGTCTGGTGCCCATTGTAATACCAATTCTAGTGAACAGCTTGATGCCAATTGTTGTAATTCTAATACCAATTCTAGTGCACAGTCTGTTGCCCATTGTAGTACCAATTCTAGTGCACAGTCTGTTGCCCATTGTAGTACTAAGTCTAGTGAACAATCTATACCAACTTCAACAAGTGAATTAAGTATTTAAATTAAAAGAAAAGAAAGTTACAACTATCATTCACTATTCAGTTTAAACATTCATTTATTTTTCTAATTACGAAGACTAACATATATATATATATATATATTATATATATATATATATATATATATATATATTATATATATATAATATATATATATATATTTTTTTTTTTTTTTTTTTTTTTTTTTTTTTTTTTTTTGATAATAAAATATTATAAATAATAATTATATTTATATATATATATATATATATATATATATATATATATATATATATATATATATATATATATATATATATATATATATATATATATATATATATATATATATATATATATATATATATATATATATATATATATATATATATATATAATATATATATATATATATATATATATATATATATATATATATATATATATATATATATATATATATATATATATATATATATATATATATATATATATATATATAGTATAAAGAGTACTGAGGGGAAAAAGCCACGCTCTTTTGGGAGCTGATGGGAAAGAGAGAGAAATACCCACGCTCTTTCATAGACCTTTTCAACCCAGGAGAACCGCTTCCCCCTAGGGGGCTCCTCAGGAATCCGCACGTCCTTAAAATTATTTTTTCTCGCTTTCCATGAATATATTTTAAGGGGTTAGAAACCACCCTATAAGAGGGTTTTTAGCCAAACTCTTTCCTTAAGATATTTTGAGCGACATCTTGGAAGGACAGTCAAAATGTGCTAGACCTGTTTCATGTTCTTTCCTGAACCTATTTTGGTGGGTTAGAAACCCCAAAAGAGGGTGCATAGCTCCACTCTTTCCTGACCATAGTTTAGATGATATCCTGTAGGGACAGTTATAAATGGGGCTAGCCCCATTCCTTGCACATACCTAAACTTATTTGGAGGAAAGCACCCCGCTAAAGAGTGGCGTAGTCATGCCCATTTCAAAAGGTTTTTGAGCTTCATCCTGGAGCAATAGCTATTAATGGGGTATCGCCTAACCCCTTCGTGACCACTTTAAGAGGTACCCTTAAAACATTCTTCCCAAGTGGTATTTTTGGTGACGGTGTCAATTCATAGGGTAGTTTAGGTGGTTTTAGCCTCCAAATTTAGGGATTTTGAGGTGGTAGACCTCCTCAAGCCTATCTGACTAATTCATATATATATATATATATATATATATATATATATATATATATATATATATATATATATATATATATATATATATATATATATATATATATATATATATATATATATATATATATATATATATATATATATATATATATATATATATATATATATATATATATATATATATATATATATATAACCCATGAAACCTTCTTCAGTTTAAATTTTAAAGATTAGAATCCTCCAATGGCACCATCATCTTCACCATCTCCATATGATTCTCATTATCATCTTTACCATCTCCATATGGCCCATTTCAATTGATATCAGGATCACTACCATCACCAACATCATACGATCGTTGAGACCTAATACTTACACTGATTCTGATTGCTGTTTTAATAAACGCGTTTGAATTATGTTTCTGAGTCCTATAAGTGCGAGTGTGTGTGTGTATGTGCATGTGTAGTTGTATGATAAAATTGTCATTACACGATGTGCACTACTATGAAGCACGTATTCGCGCCGTCCGGATTTACGTACCCTACGAGGGCGCGCCGTCAGGTCTGCATCGCGCCGCGCCGACCCAGTTTGGTCCTTTCTACGCGGATTCGTCAGTTAGATTCCTAGGGATCCTTAATCAGACTCTGACTGTGAATCAGCATCACGGGATTATGAATCCGACGAACGTGGTCCTGATGACGTCATATTAGGTCTGAACAATCGTATGATGTTGTTGTTGGTGGTGATGGTGATGGTGATATCAATTGAAATGGGTCATTTGGGATTGTGAGGATGATGATGAGAATCATATGAAGATGGTGAAGATGGTAATTGTGAAGATGATGATGAGAATCATATGAAGATGATGAAGATGATGGTGATGATGGAGGATTCCAGTCTTTAAAGTATAAATTGAAGAAGGTTTCAAGCGTTCTGAAACTATGAATCCGTCCAGATAGGCTTGAGGAGGTCTCACACCTCAAACCCTTAAAATTTTGGAGCTAAGCCACTTATACCAGCCTATGAGTTGACGCCGTCCCCTAAAATAGTCCCTGGGGAGAATGTGAAAAGTGTATCTCTCAAAGGGGTTATGAAGGGGTTGGGAGATACTCCATTAATAGTCATCGATCGAGGATGTCACTCAAAATACCTTCAGGAAACTGAAAGAGCATGAGTATGTTTCTCTTTAGAGGGGTCCTTTCCTCCAAATTGGTTTAGGTGTGCGCAAGGAATTAGGCTAACCCCATTTATAATTACCCCTTCAGGATACCATCTAAAATATTGTAAGGAAAGAGTGGGGCTATGCACCCTCTTTTAAAGCTTCTAAACTTCCAAAATAGGCTCAGGAAAGAGTATGGAACGGGTCTTGCTCATTTATGACTATCCTTCCAGGATGTCGCTAAAAATACTTTCAGGAAAGATTGTGGTTAGGCACAGTCATTTGGGTGGTTCTTAATCTCCCAATATAGGTTTAAGAAAGAACCTGAAATTTTTTGGGGAGGATACTGACCTCGAGGAGGCGTTCGTGGAGAGGGGTCCCTCTGGGATTACCCTCTGGCGGTCTACTCGGTCAAAAAGGCTCATGAAAGAACGTAGGTATTTTCCCATCAGTGCCTAAATATTTCCCATTAGTACCCATAAGGGCTCAGAAAAGAGCGTGACTCTTTCTCCTTTGTACTCCTCTTGCCCATTTGAAGATGTCATTACTGTCTATATTTTAACTATATATATATATATATATATATATATATATATATATATATATATATATATATATATATATATATATATATATATATATATATATATATATATATAAATATATATATATATATAATTTATTTATTTCACTATCACCTTTCCCACTTTCGTGAGGTGGTGCCAGCCACAATTACCTTACAAACATACATATTCTTACCTTTCAACCCCTTTCACCACCGCCCTCCATCTCACTCTGTCCTCCGCAAGTCTTCTACCCTCTTCTAAACTCAAATTCCTTCTACCCAAAATCTCTCTCACTCCATCCATCTATCTCCACTTTGGCCTTCCCCTCCCCCTACCACCATCCACCTCGGATCTAAGTACCTTGCCCACCATTCTGTCCTCATTCATTCTACACATTTGTCCAAACCATTTTAGCACACCCTACTCCGCTCTATCAACTACACCCCTCTTCCATTTACACATCTCCCTTATTCTTTCATTTCTAATCCTATCAATCCTTCTCAATTTACATATCGCTCTCAAATCTTTCATCTCAAAGACATTCAAACATTTCCTCGCCAGAACACTTATCATCCTTGTTTCACACCCATACATTACAGAAAGTAAACACATACATTCAAACATTCTTATCTTTATTTCTTTCCTAAATTTTTCCTTTCTTCCATACTTCTCTTAGGCTCCCCAACACTTTCATTCCATCTACCACTCTAATCTTTATTTCTTTTTCCGTCCCACCCTTACCTTCCACCAACATTCCTAGATATTTGAATTCATCCACCTTCTCAAGTTTCCTTCCCCCACTTCTACACCCCCATTCCTCCCTCCACATCTCCTCATCCCCACCTCCAATCCTAATAACTTTACTCTTCGTTGGATTGACTTTCAATCTCATGATTGCACATTTCTCCTCAAACTCTCTCACAAGCATTCACCCTCCATATTTCTCCAATCTTCATTTTTTCTTACACCATCATCAACCATGGCAACATTACACATTGTCTCAATCCCACTCTTATGCTAAACCAATCCGATAGCACTCTTGATCTACAATTCGCAAAAAGCTTTGATCCCCTTCAGTAATTTCCCTTTTAACTATTAATATTTCGAACAACTTTCTCCTTCATACTCTATCGTATGCTTTTCCAAATCCAAAAACCATACCCCATTTAATTTTTTTTTTCACGCAATTTCATTCTTAGTGTGAATACCTGGTTCACACATCCCCTCCCTAAAAAAAACCCTTGTTCCTCACCCATTCCCTCACTTGTCAATTCTTTCATTCTCGTCACTAACACCTTCCATAAATCTTTCTGTAATCTCCCTATAATTTTTACACCATCCATCAATTTATGTCTTGGAAAAAATAATGGTCATAAAAATGAACTTGTTGCATGGTGTATTGTAATTACCAATCTACTGACCCTAAAGAAAATCGATTAAGGGTGAATAGGATCTGGCTGAAAAAAATTACATTTTAATAATCACTGTAAGTTATTGGCGGCCAATAAAGATTCATAAGGTTAAAGAGGAAAAGAGTATGGAAAAGGTCTAGCTCATTTATGACTATCCCTCCAGGATGTCGCCCAAAATACTTTCAGGACAGATCGTGGCTAGGCACCGCCATTTGGATGGTTCTTAATCTCCCAAAATAGGTTTAAAAAAGAATCTGAAATTTTCTGCAAAATACCGCTTCGTTTAGCTCTCTAGGATGAGTTAAACATTTTTAATGCATTTTATGAAAATTAGTGACATAAGGATGGCAATGACGTCAAACTAGGATGAATTGTTCATTCTTTCCATACGACTATTAATCTCGAAAGTAGGATAACCTAGTTTTTCCAAATAGAGGTAGCAGAGAGACCCAGGAACTTCACGAGAAGTTTCGAATCTAATATTAATTTGTGTAAGTAGTCATAGATTGGTAATTGGAAAACGGGTCGCGATGAAATTTGCTTCATGAGATGAGGTAGCAATGAAGAAAGATTTGACAAGCCTTGGGATACCCTACCCGTTGTTTACAAATGTGAACGTGGACTTCGTGAATGCTTAATTAATTGAGGTAAAAATTGTTTTCTACTGAATTAAAACTTATTTAAATCAATTTCATTAAATATATTATGATTGTTAAGTTCTTATTTAATCATTGAATATCATATCATTAATATATATTCATCCATACTGATCCGAATCTAGAACAGTATCTTTATCCAGACCTTTATAAAATTGCATTTCATTATTACTGAATTTTTAAACTTTGTTTTGTACTAAGAACTGCTAATGACGTCATAGTTATGATGTCATCAAATTTTCACCTTTATTAGTATATTCCAAAGTTTACCTAATAATAAGTTACAGCTATCCTATAAAATTTCCTTTTTATTAGTGTGAAGCTCAATTTCTTGAAGTTCTTGAAAATTTTGTTTTCGTTCTAAAGTCAGATAAAAATAATATTGTTGCTAGATAGAGGGTTGCAGAATCTTCAGATAATTCTATTTTTCTGTAAGTTTGAACATTAAAAAAGGTATATTTTAGTGCATCATACGATCGTAGTTTGTTAGAAAGATGTTTAAAATATTTTAAAGTTTTTTTTCTCATACCAGTTGAATAAAAATTTTTGATACAAACAGTTTAAATATATTAAATTGGCTTATTTAAACTCAGAAATTATATCCATCATAGTTTACCCTAAAATTACAATTCATAAAAAGAACGAAAATAATAATAATAATAATAATAATAATAATAATAATAATAATAATAATAATAATAATAAATTTGCTTTATTATATTATATGGTAAATTTTGACAAAAACCATCTGGTCAAGTTTCAAGATAAAGAGCTTTTTTAATATCTATTAATTTAAGGTAAAACTTGATAAAGAAAGAAAGAAATTTTTAACATTAGCGCTTTAGAAAAAATCTGAATATTACTTCAAATAAGAAATATAATCCTTTTTTAACTACAAGTTTAGTTTTTGGTCAAAATATTTAGGCTCCAAGATAAATTTTGGTCCAAGAAAGTGATTTACCAATTTAATTTAGCGTTATTTTAAGTTAAAACATTTTAATTTAATTGTCAAATAACACATCCATTATTTAAATTAATTTGTTCAAAATTACACTGTTAAACACTTTTAAAACATTTATTTAAGCAACGTAAAATGGAAGCTTCTTCCAATAAATATATAGAATTTCTACAGAAATTATGACAAGTGACATCTTACGGTTAAAACTAGAACTATAGTTGAGAGATGTGACGTCATATTACAGTTAATTAAGGAATGTGACGTCATCAACGAGCATTGAATTTATGTGGTTTTTCAGTAGAAAAGACTTAAATGCTAAAACTAATACTTAGGTACACTTTGTATATATTCTCATGCTATGCCTTTATTATATTGAAGATTTTCGACGAACATTTGAAAGAAGATCTCAATATATCTTTTTTTAAATCGTCGTATTTCTTTGAAGATGTGATTAGTTTTTTTTTCCTGTCTTTTATTGAAGATTTTCAATAGTTTTAATTTTTCTTTCATAAAAATATTTCCGGGAACTATTTTTCAAAATCATTTTTCCTTTACATTCATATGTTCAGACTATTATATATATATATATATATATATATATATATATATATATAATATATATATATATATATATATATATATATATATATATATATATATATATATATATATATATATATATATATATATATATATATATATATATAGAGAGAGAGAGAGAGAGAGAGAGAGAGGAGATTTTTCGTAATAATTAATTCATGTTTTGCAAAAAATTTCGTTTAATGCCTAGAAAGAAAAGTAACCCAAATCGTAGACAGGTTAAATGGTCGACACTTTTGAAATAAAAATCTGTCGACCTTTTTTCTCTTCGGTTTGAATGGTGCTATACCCAAAACGTCGAAAGGAAAAATAGTCGACAGGTTAAAGGGCCGACACTTTTGAAAAAATGTGTTGATCACTTTTATTTTCAATTTCAACGTGTCGACGTTTTGAAAACATGTGAAAAAAAGTGTCGACTGTTTGATCAACATCGGTTTTTTTATATCGATACAATCGATATGTAAGCCTATTTTTTTAATTTTATTATAATAATAATAATTATGAATATATTTTTTAAATTTTTTATATATTATTTTAGTAAATGCATGGCACACGAACATTTGTTTACGACCAGTGAGTGACAAATTAATTATAAATATTTAAAAATAATATATAATATAATATATATATATATATATATATATATATATATATATATATATATATATATATATATATATATATATATATATATATATATATATATATATATATATATATATATATAGAGAGAGAGAGAGAGAGAGAGAGAGAGAGAGAGAGAGAGAGAGAGAGAGAGAGAGAGAGAGAGAGAGAGAGAGGCAAATTAGACAGGTCGAGGAAGGAAAAGATATTTCAAATTGGCCAAATTGACAAGCGTTTGAAATAAAGGTAAAAAAGAAAATCTGGATTCTTAAATTATATATTTTTTTAAAGCAACGTCATTTTACTATATTTTCAATTCTCTCACTCTTTCTCTTTCTCTCTCTCTCTCTCTCTTTCTCTCTCTCTCTCTTTCTTTTCTTTTTTTAAATTAAACTGCTCGAAAGGATGTCTCTAGAATTCTCTCAGTTAAATATTTATTTACATAAATTTAAATAAATATATTTTATTTAATTTAATTTCTTTTGATAAATTTATTTAATTAAAAAATTACAAAAGAGAGAGAAAGAGAGAGAGACAGAGAGAGAGAGAGAGGAGTAAGAAATTCAAAATCTTCCTCTCCATCCACTCCCAAGAAGGAATTGTAATCTTTGAAGTGGGACTGGAATCTTTTATCTTCTCTATGAAATCCTTCTCCTAGAGAACTCTATAAAATCTTGTTTCTCTAAACACTGGTTTCCAATGCTAGACCTTGAGTTTTATACTCTGAGGAAGGGTTCTTACCTCTTTCAGTGTGAAGTTCCATCTTCCATCTAACCTCTAAACGCCTTCTTCCAAAGTTCTCCAGAAGATTATCCTTCAGGAACTTCAGTTTGCAATGCCTGTCCTTAAGTTGGTCGGGGAGACATATGTTTGTGTGCCATGCATTCGCATAAACATTAAGTTTTCATTAATAGCGATAGATAAATTGACTAAAATCTAGTTAGATAGTTGCTATAAAATATATAAAGCTATGCTATTTTGCTAAAAAAAAAAATAATTCCTTTGACGCTTACCAATTATCTTTATGTAGACGATAATTCCCGCCATCCTAGTTTCATTTTAACTTCATTCATTTATTCATCAAATAATCGGAACAAATAATCGAAAATTTTATTTAAATATCGATTTGTCATTAAATAAATTAATAACGAATAACCATCCTAGTTTCATTTTAACTTCGTTCATTTATTCATCAAATAATCGGAACAAATAATCGAATCGATATATCGATATTGAAATATCGAATTGCTATTGAATTAAAAACGAATAACCATCCTAGTTTCATTTTAACTTCATACATTTATTCATCAAATAATCGAAAATTTTATTGAAATATCGATTTGTCATTGAATTAATAACGAATAACCATCCTAGTTTCATTTTCATTTCATTCATTTATTCATCTAATAATCGGAACAAATAATCGAATCGATATATTGATATTGAAATATCTAATTGTCATTGAATTAATAACCCTTACCATTTGTGAGATATCGCAAACTCTTTGAAGACTCATTCATGAATTGTCTCCTCAGAAAGGGTAAGAAGACAATCGGTTTTATTTCATAACGGAATAGAAGAGAGCATGAGGCATAAAACAGAAGAAAAGGATAAAGGAGAAGTGCAAAGAGAGAGAGAGAGAGAGAGAGAGAGAGAGAGAGAGAGAGAGAGAGAGAGAGAGAGAGAGAGAGATTGAAGAAAGGGACAGAAAGAGAATAGGAGAGAGAGTGAGAAAGATGGAGGGAGGAAAGGAGACTGAAAGACAGAGAGAGGAGAGAGAGAGAGAGAGAGAGAGAGAGAGAGAGGAAAGAGAGAGAGAGAGAAAAATAGAGGAGAAGAGAGAAAGAGAGAGAGAGAGAGAAGGAGAGAGAGAAAGAGAAAGGAGAAGAGAGAAGAGAAAAAGAGAGGAGAGAGAGAGAGAGAGAGAGAGAGAGAGAGAGAGAGAGAGAGAGAGAGAGAGAGAGAGAGATTGGAGAAAGGGACAGAAAGAGAATAGGAGAGAGAGAGTGAGAAAAATAGAGGAAGGAAAGGAGACAGAAAGACAGAGAGAGGTAAGAAG
>SEYY01001995.1:47500-50000 GCA_009176605.1 Armadillidium nasatum | reverse complement strand
CCGGCTCCTGACCTCTCTCCTCAACCCAGAAAGATTTATTAACTTGTTTAGTAACAGAATTCAAAACTCCTTTTAAATAAATTTGTATTATCAAAAATCGTCCAGAAAATTAAGCCATAAAAAAACTAAATTCCTTTTACGCTTTGAGAAGCTTTTCGCTTTTATAGCTTTTATATTGCAAATTAACTTGCTATGATGTCTCATTAATTATTAATGGATATATACTATGATATATAATAATAATAATGATAATAATAATAATAATAATAATAATAATAATAATAATAATAATAATAATAATAATAATAATAATAATAATAATAAAACTTCCTAACTTCCAGCAACCTCTGTTATGTGTAATTCTCTTCCATCTTCAATGTTTCCTGCAGAATTTAATCTCCCTCACCTTAATGCGAAATTTGCCTTTAGGTGAGTATTATATATATATATATATATATATATATATATATATATATATATATATATATATATATATATATATATATATATAATATATATATATATATATATTATTCGATACCATTTAAAAGAATAGCTATAATCTAGAGGAAGAGGAGGGGAGGGTGTATTCTCCCTATTAATTAACCAATCAGTGTCCGATATTATCCCCCACAGCAAGACAAAGGTCTCTCTTATATCTCCTGAAGAAACTTACTACATTATTAAGACATACTGAAGTTTCCTTTGTAACTTTCGTTAGAATTTAGGTAAAATAATATAGACTTTTCTTACAAAGCGGAATCTTTTCAAGACAAAACATGAAACAAACATGAAATGATTTGAAAATAACGTTTTTTTATCAAGTCAAAACATGAAAAAAAAACATGAAATGATTTGAAAATTACGTTTTTTAAAGGAAAACATGAAACAAACATGAAATTATTTTAAAATAACGGTTTTTTCAAGATAAAACATGAAATCATTTGAAAATAACGTTTTTTAAGACAAAACATGAAACAAACATGAAATAATTTGCAAATAACGGTTTTTTTAAAGACAAAACATGAAACAAACATGAAATGATTTGAAAATAACGGTTTTTTAAGACAAAACATGAAACAAACATGAAATGATTTGAAAATAACGTTTTTTTAAGACAAAACATGAAACAAACATGAAATGATTTGAAAATAATGTTTTTTTTTTTTTTTTTAATTAATTGACTTTGGTAGGTTTTGAAATCATTTATACGGTGCAAATTATGTATAGGAAGATTTTAATATGGATGTATGAATATACGTGTAACTGCAACTGTAATATTTGTATATGTATTTCATATTTTGAAGTATAAGAAATAATGGTTGATAAATATTTTATTAATATCTTGGCAATGAGAAATTTTTATCACATACCTTGGAGCGTACTTGAATAGTTTGGGCAATAATTTCGAAATCATACCCATTATTTTTAAACCAATACAAGGTGTGGTCACTGTGGTGCCATAAATGTTTAACACGTTCTATGAAACCATCCAGAAAGTTTTAGAAGATTAATGGAAAGAGGTTCTAGAACACGTTTCTCAACCGCTGGTTTAGATTCATGTTCGTGTTCATGTTCAGGTTCAGATTCATGTTCAGGTTCAGGTTCATGTTCAGATTCATGTTCATGTGTTCAGGTTCCGGCACTAATCCACTTAGAAATCTAACCGATCTTTAGATCCACCTCTTCCAATAACTTGAAGCATACTTGAAACCAAACATTGACCTAATTTTTGAAAGGAAGTAAGAACGTAGAAACCATTAACCTAGTATGTTTAGGTTTTCCTTAAAACCATTAAACCCAGTACGTTTCCTTATTATTTACATAATTTATATGATAACAATGTATGACATAATGACTGTATCCTATTCAAGGAAAGTGCAATTTATATTCGTAAAATATTTTTTTTGTTGTACTTTTTATATTACCGGGTCACAACATATAAACTAATGTTTTTCTGGTCGACCATAGATGAAAATTGAGAAACCCTGTCCTTGAACGTTTCAACAAAGCAGACATAAACCGAGTTGCAAGTAGTCAATAGGCCCAAGTTTTTATTCCAATGTTAATCCATTGAACATCTTGATTTAATATAAATATATATATATATATATATATATATATATATATTATATATATATATATATATATATATATATATATATTATATATATATATATATATATATATATATATATATATATATAAGCTCTGAAACTATTTTGGGCACCATCTAAACAAATATAACAAATTTACTTGGTTCTGAAAAATTTCTTAGGAAACAAAAAACTCAAGATTCGGAGAAGGTGTGAAAAGATCTATGAGATCAATTTTATACGGAATGCACGACGTTTCTCAAGGTGCATCTCTTTCATTCGCCTTTACCTTTTTACCTTTGCAGTAGGGGATAAGTCATAACCTTGAGGAACACCATTATTGATGAATTTCTGTAAAGTGTGACCATCTACGATACCTGCCATAGAGAAATTAGGGAAAAAAA
>SEYY01001995.1:5000-40000 GCA_009176605.1 Armadillidium nasatum | reverse complement strand
TTTGGTGGAAATGACTTATCCTCCAAAACATTCGTGGAGCAGAACCATATTTTTTTTTCCAGATTAAGCGCCGACTTGCCCGCTTACATTGTGTTTTAAAATAACGTGTGTGACTGAACATCACATTAAGCTGTAGAGTAGAATTTCCTAATCTTTTTCTTACACCCAGGTTAATTATAGTATAGATTACTGAATATATATATTCCTCAAAAAAGTTAACGATTTTAAACTTTTCTAGCTTCACCGCAAAAATTATGGATTAGTTAAGAATATTTTTTTCTTCTCGAAATAGCTCATGGATTTGAACTTTTATAGCTTCATCGTAGAAATTATAGATTAATTAATAATTTTATTCCTCAAAAAAAAAGCTCATGGCTTTGTACTTTTGTAGCTTCACCGTAGAAATTATAGATTAATTTATATTCTTAAACGATGAATCATTATTTTTATTTAATTAAAATAAGATTAATATTGTAAAAACATTTTATTTTTAAAAATTTTGATCAAAAAAAAATAAAAAAAAAAATTAAAAAATAATTTATATATAATATATATATATATATATATATATATATATATATATATATATATATATATATATATATATATATATATATATATATATATATATATATATATATATATATATATATATATATATATGTAATTTCTGAATCAGTACAAAAAAAAATAATAAATAAAAAATAAAAAAAAATAAAAAAAAACTCGGGCTCTTCGCAGTCTTTAAGAAAGCACATCGTGGCGGACTGGTTAAGAAAAAAACTTTTTTTGAGCCAATGATTTAGGTGTGAGTGGTGAAGGAAAAAATGAGAAAAATAGATAGAGAGAGAGAGAGAGAGAGAGAGAGAGAGAGAGAGAGAGAGAGAGAGAGAGAGAGAGAGAGAGAGAATTATTATTATCATTATTATTATTATTTGCAAGAAAAACCAATAATAATAATCATAATAATTATCTCTCTCTCTCTAGCTCAGTCGATCGAGCACTCACATAGCAAGCGAATGGTCCAGGGTTCGAGGCCTGGTCGGAATAGAGAAATTTGGGCAGTTCTCTCTTGCGCTTAGCCCCACCCACTTATGAGAAATAAGTACACCAACGGAATGCTCGCTGCAGGTGAGATCAAAATCGGCATCCGTGATAGGCCTGGCCAGCCAGCAGATGTTTGCCGTCGGTCCGTGAAACCTTTGGTTCATCCTCGAATGAACTTACTGACAGGTCTAATAATCCTTCCTGGTGGTATATATTGATTTTGATTATTATTATTATTATTATTATTATTATTATTATTATTATTATTATTATTATTATATTTTTAAATATGCTAGAGATAGTATTTTAAATATGATGACGTATGTGTGTGTGTGTGTGTGTGTGTGTGTGTGTGTGTGCGTGTGTGTTTGTGCGTGTGTGTGTGTGCGCGCGCGAAATAAAGTTTATCAATATAATTTCTATATTATTTTCATCATTACAATTTAAATATTAAATTTGAAATTTATATAAATAATTTTATAAATAATATTATAAATAATTTAAATTATATAAAAATAATATTTAAGTAATAAATATTTAAATATAAATGCCTTAATATTAATTTTTTGTTCTTTGAACCCCTAATTAATTAAATTTCACAATTGCTAATAATATTAAAAATATAATAATAATAATAATAATAATAATAATAATAATAATAATAATAATAATAATAATAATAAATAGAACTAATTTCTGATGTTAACTTATAGTATGTCATATGTGAATTTTAAATCTGAGTATTTTTTTCCTTTAACAGAAAAAACTGATTTTCAGAGAGTTATTAAAGTATTTACTCAGTAATTATGGTCTTTTACAATTATACAGTTAAAATACCCGTAAAATGACACTTTAATTTTTTTATTTTTTATTTTTTTTAGACTTCGATTTTATTCCAGGAAAACTGGACGCATTCCTCTCTCTCTCTCTCTCTCTCTCTCTATATATATATATATATATATATATATATATATATATATATATATATATATATATATATATATATATATATATATATATATATATATATATATATATATATATATATATATATATATATATATATATATATATGGCTCTCATAGTCTCCAGTTGGTTGAAGAGTTGAGTGGACCCTTGATGAATTTTAACTTCTCTTTTTGAAAAGATTTTGAGAAGGTTTTGAGAAGGTTTCTCATTTCTTTAGGAGTCGTCAGGAGCCTTTGATGATTTTGGCTTCGTTTTTTTTTTTTTTTTTTTTTTTTGCATTTAAAAAATATTTCAATTGGAACCGTAAAAGAATTCTGAGTAAAAGAATAAATTTGGAGGGTTTCATGAAGGCTTTCGAGAAGGGTTTTCTTTCATAGTTTGGACTGACCTTCCCGTCCGGAATTAATATTTAGGCTTTGGTGTGTTTTTTTTTTAATTGTTTTTCTTTGTAAACTTTTTTTTTTTTATGTTCTTGGTTTTTCCTTGTTTTTTTTTTTTTATTTTTCTCGTATTTCTATTTCTTTTCATGTTGTTGTTATTCTTGTTTTCTTTCTTTCTTTATTATTATTATTATTATTATTATTATTATTATTATTATTATTATTATTATTATTATTAACTGAAAATTTTATAAATATCGTTGTTGGTATTTTGGAGATTTTTTTAAGAGGGAGGGAGGGGGGAGGGATAGATGGCTATTTATTATTATTAATTTGTTTATAAGTTAATAATATATTTAATTTTTTTTTACAATTCACCACCACTTACGAGCAGAGCCCTTTTCATGGAGGGGCATCTACAAATAGAGAAGAGGAAGAAAACCCAATCAGACCCGAAACTAATGCACATCCCTCAAGTGGGCACAGATATAAACCTTGAAGAGAGGAAGATTAAGTACAGAAGGAAAAATAGATGATGGTAGAGGGTTCTACAGAACAGAGGTGGCTGGAAAGAAAAAGACGCTACAACGGGCAAGCCTGGGGTTTGCGGCATCCACACAAAATTCGTGAAAAAGGAGGGCACTCCTTTTGCAACGAGGGAGACGCATTGGTGGAGGAATGCAATAGGCCATTTCCCTCGAGCACCTGCCATTGTAGTTCCTATAGAAAAGAGATAGTATGACAACGTCACGCCGCAGGGAAAGAGGGTCAAGAATGTTTGAAAGTAGGGACAGTTTATTAATTTTTTAGCTTTAGACTCAACCCTATCCAGAAGGGTGGAGGTACCGGAGCCTTCCCAAATGTGAGAGGAGTACTTCATTCAAGGGCAAATAAGATCCTTAAATAATTGGAGTAACTGCTCGGAAGGGAAAAAATTCACGCAACCTGAATAGTACTCCCAGCTTCTTAGAAGCAGCTTTAGCAGCGGTTGTGATATGCGGTCTCCAAGATAAATTAATTGTTTATGTTTATGTTATTTACAGGTGAGACGGGAGAGCCATCGAAGAAGATACGAAAGTTGGGAGGTGTTTTTGAGAGAGAGATGTGAAGATATTGAGTTTTTAAAGAGTTAAATTTCACAAGGTTGCCATGAACCCACCTGGAAATCATATCCAGGTCGACAAGAATAGAATCAAAAAGTTGAAGACAAGAAGCAACCCGAAGTAAAAGAGGGAGCAGATTTGAATTGAGTAGAAGAATGTAGAGTTTAGTCACCAGCATAAGAGTGAACGGAGTTAGAAGTGCAGTTGAGAAGATAGCTAATGAAAAGTAAGAATAAAGCTGGAGATAAAACAGAAACCTGAGGAACACCAAAGTTGACAGGAAAGGAGAAAGACGTAGCTCCATCTACAAGTGCCGAAATGAAACGATCTGAGAGAAAATTAGACAAGAGTAAGCAAATTGAAGGAGGAAACTCAAAGGAAAGGAGCTTAGAGACCAGGAGGAGTGCCATGCCCGGTCAATAGCCTTGGATATGTCAAGTGCCACATACAAGACTCCCCGAAGTCCCTAAGGGCAACTGACCATTAATCGGTAAGATAGAAAAGAATGTCACGAATTGACCTCGAGAGACGAAAGCCATACTGATGATATGAGAGAAGAGAATGAGACTACAAATGATCCAGGAAATGAGATTTGAGGAGAGTTTCAACAATTTTAGACAGAACACAAGTGAGAGCTTATCGATAGTTGAAAGGGTCAGAGCGTCTACCTTTTTGCGGGATCGGTCTGAATATATGCGCACCTTCCATCACTGAGGAAATGTATTAGTATTAAGGCATAGAGAGTAGAGTTGAACGAGAACAGGGGAAGCCCCATCAGAGCCACTGGCCTTCCTGACGTTCATAGATTTAAGGATCCCATGCATCCAATCATGAGAAATCACAGGTTGAGACATAGGACACCAGAGAGGAGAAGGGGTAGAAGGGATGCCAGAATCGTGCAGGGTGGAATTAGATGAAAAAAGGAGGTCAAAGAGGTTAGCCTTTTCAGAGGAGTATTAGATACAGAGCCATCATAGCGAATAAGAGGAGGAAAGATAGATTTACAGAAGTTATTAGATATTTTTGGCAAGAGGCCAGAAATTTTTATTAGTAGAAGAACTATGGATGTCAGCGTACTTCCTATTAGTAAAGGTACACTTAGTCTGTCGAAGAACATCCCTGCAACGATATCGAGCTGAATGAAAATTAGCAAGAATGAGAGGAGAAAGAGAGTTTTTCCATTCACGATAAGCATTGTTTCTCTCCCGAAGGACAAGAGAACAATTGCCATTGAACCATGGATTTCGAGGAGAAAAGATTTTGTTGAAGATGGAATGAACTTACTCATCCCATTAAGGATTAAGGCCTCTACCTCTGAAAAGCAGGATTCATTCCAATGGTAGTTAGCAAAGAGCGACGCATTTCCCCCAGTTAGCCAGACTGAAGTGCCAGAAAGTACGTTGGAGAAAGACATTATAATTAAGATCTCTAAAGTCACCGATAGGAGGGAAAATGGTGTATTTAAAATTGGGAGTAGTGGTGAAGCATTAATCAAGTGTGTTCAAGAACTGGTTAGGACAATCTGGAATGTGTGTGGGTTCCCTAATCAACTGCTCCAGATCGTTAAGAATGCTGAATGATTTGGCCTTCCCTCCCACCTGTATCAGTATGAGAGGAACCCAACCACTCAATGTGGTGTACGTTGAAATTCCCCAAATAGAGGGTTTCAGCATTTGGATGAGAAGAGGTAACAGTCTCGTCAGTAGTAGTAAGATATTGAAAAAGAATCGGAAAATCTGTTCCATTAGGGGAGCAGTAGCAGAAACACAAAATAAACGTAGTAGTAGGAAGACAGATTTAAAGCTATAAAACATCGAAATTTAAAGATTCAAGATTTACGAGACGTGTTACTGGAGTGTTAATGTTTATATAGGTATAGATTCCACCATTTAGACGGAATTTAATAGTCGTATTTATCTCTTTTCTCATGAGAAAATGTAATAAAAACATTTAAGTAAAATTTCCATTTTTTTAAATTCCCCATTTTCATTTTTAATTTTTTATTTATTTTTTTTTTTTTTTTTTTTTTTTTTTTTTTTTTTTTGAAAAATTGTAAAAATTGTAAAAAAAAAGCTAAACGAAAATTAATTTTTCGTCCTTTAAATATATTTAATTTTTTTTCTTTTAATAAAAATGAGTATAAAATAATTAAAAATTTTGTATTTTATTTTTAAAAAAAAAAAAAAAAAAAAAAAAAAAAAAAAAAAAAAAAAAATATTTAATAATAATAATAATAATAATAATAATAATAATAATAATAATAATAATAATAATAATAATAATAATAATAATAATAATAATAATAATAATAATAATAATAATAATAATAATAATTAATAATAATAATAGATTACTGAAACATGGGTTGTTTATTCCACAGATTTTTATTGGATTAATTTCTGTTTTTAAGGTATATATATATATATATATATATATATATATATATATATATATATATATATATATATATATATATATATATATATATATATATATATATATATATATATATATATATATATATATATATATATATATATATATATATATATATATATATATATATATATATATAATTATGGTGACTCAGAAACGCGATATTTTGAAATTTGTTTTGGTAGCCTTTGTTAATAATTACCACTGAATAACTTATTGAAATCAGTTGATCCCATCTTACCACTTTGCTATCATGGATACTCAGAGTGGTGAGCAATTGTTTTTTTTTATTTTATTTTTTTTAATGTAAAAAGAATGACAGAGTGGAGGCTGCGTGTACAGAAGTTCGCCGTCATTTTAATTTAGGAGGCTCGGATTGTTTTCCGTCGGTAAATGCACTTATACAGATGGATGCTTAGTTTAAAGGAAATAGGTTCAGCAATGAGACAGAAACCTCTAGGAAGTGTGCGAACCATTCGTACGCCAGAGGATACCAAGACTGTTCGATCCAAGAGGATACCTAGAAATAGAACTGAATTAAAAAATAAATATAAGAGAACTACAAAAGAATTAGAAAGGAAATAGAAAACAATTTGGAAAATGGAAAAGAATTAAAAATTTGAAAAGAAATAGAAAAGAAAATAATTAAGATAGAGAAAATGATTAGAAAGGAAAGAGAAAGGAATTAGAAAAGAAATTAAAAAGAATTAGAATGGAAATTGAAAAGATTTAGAAAAATTGGAAAAGAATTAAGAACGAATTAGAAATGGAATAGAAAAGAATTATAAAAGAATTAAAATAGAGAAAATGATTAGAAAGAAAATATAAAAGAATTAGAAAAGAAATAGAAAAGAATTATAAAAGAATTAAAATAGAGAAAATGATTAGAAAGGAAATAGAAAAGAATTAGAAAAGAAATTGAAAAGAATTAGGGAAGAATTAGAAAAGAAATACAAAAGAATTAGAAAAGAAATTGAAAATAATTAGGAAAGAATTAGAAAGGAAATAGAAAAGCATTAGAAAAGAATTTTATATAATCCCCATAATTTAAAATTGAGAATTGATTAAAAGGAATGATATTGATAGCTAATCAAAGTTTCCTTCCCACGTCATTTTATCCTAATTTTTCCATTAATTTTTTTCCCCTTTTTTCCTTTGAAGTTTATGGAAAGTCCTTCTATGATCTTTTCATTATTAATCAGATTAAATAATCTCTCATTTAATATCTCAATTAATCTAATTATTTTTTTATATATATATATTATATATATATATATATATATATATATATATATATATATATATATATATATATATATATATATATATATATATATATATAATTAACACTAAAATGGTTGACTTTTTTTTATATTCTTTCTATAAATGTATATTGTTAGATATGATATTAATGATACAATTTTGATTGAAATACACAAATCTGTCGCCAAAACGTACACTAATAATTATTAGCAGTTACAGGGCCAGATACAATGCTTCCCTTAGACCCCTAGACCAGCATTTAGGGGGTCAATATGGACCCCAAGGAACCACAGAAACTTTGAGGGGTTCTTCAAAGAAAAATGCTATTTAAGTTAAAAATGCATATGTAATGTTAGGACTCAAGGGTTCCATATGGAGGTCTACATATGTAAAGTTAGGCCTTAGAGGCTTCACATGGGGGTCTACATATGTAAAGTTAGGCCTCATAGGCTTCACATGGAGTCCACATACGTAAAGTGTGGGCTCAGAGGCTTCACATGGTTGTCCACATACGTAAAGTTAGAACTCATGGGGTCCACAAGCGAAAATTGGTTGGGAACCGCTGTACTAGACAATAACAATGAGAATAGTAATTATTGCTTGTTTTATTAGTTGTTGTAATAATAATAATAATAATAATAATAATAATAATAATAATAATAATAATAATAATAATAATAATAATAATAATAATAATAATTACTATAAAATAAAAATATAGTAATAATATTGATATTAAAATAACAAATAAAAAACCAAGACTAAAATCGAAATTTAGCAACACCAAGAGTAATAAAAAGTTTGGACAATTTTGGGAAAAAGGTCTTCATTAATGAGTGAAAAGAATAATAGAAGAAACTTGATCATTTAAGGATGGGCAATGAGTTTTTATATATAAAACTTCAAAATCTTACGATCAAGAAGGGAAGACGAATGTTGAAGAACAGAGAAATTAGAAGAAAAAGGGTGGGTACCTCTATGGTCTTTTATGGCAGAGTGTTCAGGAGAGCTAAGAGAAAACTCAGTTCTAAGGGAAAATCATCTATGTTTATCAATCTTCATTTTTAATTGTAGACTAGTTTTACTATATATATATATATATATATATATATATATATATATATATATATATATATATATATATATATATATATATATATATATATATATATATATATATATATATATATATATATATAAAATCAAAACTTTCAGGTTTAAATTTAATAATTATATCATATTAATACAACGTTAAAATAAAAAAATATATAATTTATAACATTAATTATGATTAGGCTACAAACTTGGATCATACGAGGAGAGACAAAAGCAACGGCGACAGGGTTGGCAACCCTGTCCTGTAATTACTGCTTACTACATGTGACAATGATTCGGCTGTCGTCGGGAGTGGAAGTACTTGAAAACAGATGGGGAAAAGAAAAGAAAGAAGCATCAGACGGAACATTGCGAAGAGAAAGGAAGAGAAAAAAAGAGGAGTAAAGAGTAGATAAGAGAAGAGAAGAGAAGAATTTGGATTAGGCGACAGGGTTGGATCATGCGAGGAGAGTCAAAAGCAAGGGAATCAGATCTAGCAACCTGGCCTCATAATTATTGCTTCCTGCTTGTAACAACTCCAGGACTAGCATGGGAAAACCATAGCTCCGAAAACCATGATCTTCTGGAGAGCCATTTGAGAGTGTTTAGATTTTAGATGGAGAAGATGCAAGTCCCATTGAAAGGGTGAAAACCCTTCCTGGAAGTTTAAATAAAACTCAAGGACTGGCACTGAAAACCAACGAGCCGAAAAACATGATCTTTTAAAGCACTCTAGGAGAGGGACTTTTAAGAGCAGATGGCGAAATATGCTGGTCCCACTGACAGGGTGAAAATCTCTCCTGGAAGGAAAAGAAAGAAAGAAAGTCATATCATAATAAAGATATAAATTAAAATTTGTATTCATTCTGTAGTTAAATCGATTAGGAAACAAATTTTTAATTTTTAAAACAAAAACACCACACCAAAATGCGGAAATTTTTCCTCACAGCTCATCATCTTTTCCTACCGCCACTAACCTATATATGTATATCTATATTTTACAGGAACACTGTATTAAAATAATGAAATTATTTGCCGCGCCGCCCCGCACAACATCACACCATGTCTCATCTCCCCCCCTCCCCCCGTTTACATCAATTTACACTACTAAGTTGTTCAAAACACATTTAACACTAAAGATAAAAGGAAAATATGTGGTGATGTGTAAAAAAAAAAAAAAAAAAAAAAAAAAAAACTCGACAAAATATTAGATAATTTTTATCAAATTAGGAAAATCCCTGACAATTTACTTTAATGATTCTAGTATTTTAAATATAAATATAATAAATATAATAATAATAATAATAATAATAATAATAATAATAATAATAGTAACAATAATAATAATAATACTAATAATAATAATAATAATAATAATAATAATAATAATAATAATAATAAAAACAAGAAGCGAAATAATAATAAAAAGAATCTAGAAGAGAGGATCTGTTATTATTATTATTATTATTATTATTATTATTATTATTATTATTATTATTATTATTTTTATTATTTTTATTATTATTATTATTATCATTATTATTATTATTATTACTATTGTTATATTATTATTTTTATTATTACCTTTATTATATCCTTTTTATATAAAATAATAATAATAATAATAATAATAATAATAATAATAATAATAATAATGATAATAATAAGAGTAATAATAATAATAATGATGATATTATTTTTATCATTATTAAAAAACTGTTTTATAAATAAGACAACCTTGACACACCATTATTAAAAGCTAATGGGACATCAAAATAATATAATTCCTTAGAGTATATATATATATATATATATATATATATATATATATATATATATATATATATATATATATATATATATATATATATATATATATATATATATATATATATATATATATATATATATATATATATATATATATTATATTAAAAATAATTAATAAAAAAAAAAAAATTGAGATATTAAATGAGAGATTATTTAATCTGATTAATAATGAAAAGATCACAGAAGGACTTTCCACAAACGTCAAAGGAAAAAAGGGAAAAAAAATTAATGGAAAAATTAGAATAAAATGACGTGGGAAGGAAACTTTGATTAGCTATCAATATCATTCCTTTTAATCAATTCTCAAATTTAAATTATGGGGATTATATAAAATTCTTTTCTAATGCTTTTCTATTTCCTTTCTAACTCTATCCTAATTATTTTCAATTTCTTTTCTAATTCTTTTTGTATTTCTTTTCTAATTCTTCCCTAATTCTTTTCAATTTCTTTTCTAATTCTTTTCTATTTCCTTTCTAATCATTTTCTCTATTTTAATTCTTTTATAATTCTTTTCTATTCCATTTCTAATTCGTTCTTAATTCTTTTTCATTTTTCTAAATCTTTTCAATTTCCATTCTAATTCTTTTTAATTTCTTTTCTAATTCCTTTCTATTTCCTTTCTAATCATTTTCTCTATTTTAATTATTTTCTTTTCTATTTCTTTTCCAATTTTTAATTCTTTTCCATTTTCCAAATTGTTTTCTATTTCCTTTCTAATTCTTTTGTAGTTCTCTTATATTTATTTTTTAATTCAGGTCTATTTCTTGGTACCCTCTTGGATCGAACAGTCTTGGTATCCTCTGGCGTAGGAATGGTTCGCACACTTCCTAGAGGTTTCTGTTTCATTGCTGAACCTATTTCCTTTAAACTAAGTATCCATCTGTATAAGTGCATTTACCGACGGAAAACAATCCGAGCCTCCTAAATTAAAATGACGGCGAACTTCTGTACACGCAGCCTCCACTCTGTCATTCTTTTTACATTAAAAAAAAAAAAAAAAAAAAAACAATTGCTCACCACTCTGAGTATCCATGATAGCAAAGTGGTAAGATGGGGTCAACTGATTTCTATAAGTTATTCAGTGGTAATTATTAACAAAGGCTACCAAAACAAATTTCAAAATATCCAATTTCTGAGTCACCATATATATTATATATATATATATATATATATATATATATATATATATATATATATATATATATATATATATATATATATATATATATATATATATATATATATATATATATATATATATATATATATATATATATATATATATATACCTTCCATTAAGATCAAATGGAAAAATTAAAACAAATAGATTAAAAATTGTGATTCGGAATTTTTTGTTGTAATCAAATTTTCAAAAAAATAAAAAATAAAAAAAAAGGTTTAAAAAAGTAATAAATAAATAAATAAAATAAAATAAAATGAATAAATAAATAAATATATATATATATATATATATATATATATATATATATATATATATATATATATATATATATATATATATATCATAGGGGTGAATGAAGTGGTCGTATGACAGATGCCTAACTCCTTTTTGATGTATGGAATGTTAAGAGTGAGCTGGAAGTTTACTCTGCCCTCCAGTGCTCAGTCTTCTTCCTTTCGCTCCTCTATGACACCAGTGTACTTTGGGCCCTTATGGAAATAGTGGTGGTTTGATCCTCGGCATTGGTTGAATATTTTGATGTAATACTAAACACAACCTAAACTTTCACCAGAGTTTGACACAAAACTTTGAAATGAATGTTTTCTTTTTCGGTTTCATTTCTTTTGTTATCCTCTCTCTGATTTCGTTCCCGGTAGCTCTTTAACAGCTGTTTTTAGAAGGCTCCCATTAATCCTAAAAATCTATTGTCCGTGGTGTACCTAAATTTATAATTTTGGTCTCTATCTTTATATCTGTAATATTATATTTCATTTCCTTTCCGGTCGTTTGCTAACAGCTGTTATAGATGGTTTTCATTTATTCTATAAATCTATTCATTTCAAAATAGTTTTTCACTTTTCGTTTATCAGTAATGGTTTTTCTGTTCATTGCCTGTCGGTTAATTTGTTGATGATTTTACGCTTCGTCGCCCTTTTTGTTTTGAAGGACGATCCACGCAACATCAAATTGCTGAAGCTAAAATACAAGGAAGACAGCATTGGAGTAATTGACATCTAATTTTTCTTTCACTTCTTAGAATGATCATAATTTTTCATTCATTTCTTAGAATGATCAGTTTTTCTTTCATGTCTTAGAATGATCATAATTTTTCTTTCATTTTTTAGAATGGTCAAAATTTTTCTGTCATTTCTTAGAATTATCAAAAAAATAATTCATTTCTTAGAATGATCATAATTTTTCTTTCATTTCTTGGAATGATCATAATTTTTCTTTCATTTCTTAGAATGATCATAATTTTTCTTTCATTTCTTAGAATGATCATAATTTTTCCTTTCATTTCTTAGAATGATCATAATTTTTTCATTTCTTTGAATGATCATATTTTTTTCATTTCTTAGAATGATCATAATTTTTTTCATTTTTTTTTTTTTTTTTTTTTTTTTTTTTTTTTTTTTTTTTTTTTTTTTTTTTTTTTTTTTTTTTTTTTTTTTTTTTTTTTTTTTTTTTTTTTTTTTTTTTTTTTTTTTTTTTTTTTTTAATGATCATAATTTTTTTCATTTCTTAGAATGATCATAATTTTTCTTTCATTTCTTAGAATGATCATAATTTTTCTTTCATTTCTTAGAATGATCATAATTTTTCTTTCATTTCTTAGAATGATCATAATTTTTCTTTCACATCTTAAAAAGATCACAATTTTTGTTTCATTTCTTAGAATGATCATAATTTTTCTTTCACATCTTAAAAAGATCACAATTTTTGTTTCACTTCTTAGAATGATCATAATTTTTCTTTCATTTCTTAGAATGTTCATAACTTTTCTTTCGCATTTTAAAAAGATCATAATTTTTCTTTTACTTCTTAAAATGATCATAATTTTTCTTTCATTTCTTAGAATGTTCATAATTTTTCTTTCACATCTTAAAATAATGATAATTTTTTCTTTCATGTCTTAGAATGATCATAACTTTTCTTTCACCAAAGAAATTTCTCAGTGATCTGGAGTTCTGAGGCGTTTTCATTGTTTCTCCACACAAATCACAGTTTTCTTGTCTGAATAGGGGCATTTGTCAGTGTACACAACCTTCAAGTGACCCAACCTCACACATCTCTATTTCTCAAATGGGTGGAGTCTAGTATTTTTCGCCTCATTAATTATCACCATGTCCCAGACTATCTACGATTGTGCCAGAAGCATTGTTTCATCACTCTCCTTATACTATTACTATTACAATGGACATTTCTACTAAACCTTTAAATCTCATACTTCCTCCATTGATGAGATTTCATGCGAGTCGTCTACATACACAATCTCATCCTTTTTTCTATGTCAAACTCTTTGACTCCATATTTAGCTGCTATGTTCATTCGTATACGTTTTGCAATGGGAAAACCTATAACACTTTCTTCCATTTTCTTCATTTCCATTACCTTTCGCACTTTCAATTGCTGTGTATAAATTTGTCTGCCAACATGATATATATATATATATATATATATATATATATATATATATATATATATATATATATATATATATATATATATATATATATATATATATATATATATATATATATATATATATATATATATATATATATGGTCAGACTTTGGTTTAAACCAAGTACATATTTCAAAAACTACTTAATGTACGCTAAAAAGGATTATATTTTTGGAATCCTTGTCGAATTTCAGTTAGGAAAAGTGTAAGATATTTGCAAATAAATTTTTAAAAAAAAATTGGTTTTGTACGACAATTGATGACGTAACAAACTTAAATTTGGTGTTAAATCGAACATATGTCTACGGGGGGCTCTGTCCCCCCGTACCCCCCGACCCGTGAGTGATGATGATACTATAGACTACTTTTCCTGAAGACGATTTGGGGTATTTCCCATTTTTTCCAATTTCGAAAAAATTGAAAAAAAACGGACATTGCCAGGCGTACGATTCTCGCGAGATAAATATAAGTAAACTTTACTTATATAAACTTTATTATTATAAGAATTTATTTTTTATTTCCCAATTTTCCTACCTGAAATTCGACAGGGATTCCAAAAATATAATCATTTTTTACGTACCTTCAGTAGTTTTTATATGTACCTGGTTTTAAAACGAAGTCTGGCCATATATATATATATATATATATATATATATATATATATATATATATATATATATATATATATATATATATATATATATATATATATATATATATATATATATATATATATATATATATATATATATAATATATAAAGGTTGGTTAAATTGTATGGGCCGATGTTGAATGTGAACCACACCTAAACGTCAAGTTTTTTACTGCATTTCATTTGACTTTTTTCAATTTCAGACTTACTCAATTTGAACCATGGAAAGATACACAATGGAGCAACGTGTTAAAGTTATTCAGGCTTATTATGAAAATGGGCGTTCAAATCAAAATGCATATCGTGCACTTCGTGATTTTTTTGGTCAATTTAATCGTCCAAATGTGCGTACAATCGGAAAAATCGTGAAAAAATTTGAGCAAACCGGGTCTGTAGGAGATTTGAAAAGACCAGTGCATGCTCGTACAGCTCGTACTGCAGAAAATATTGCTGCTGTTCGCGATAGTGTGGCTGAGGAGCCATCCACTTCAACTCGTCGTCGTGCCCAACAACTGCACCTCTCACGCTATTCGTTGATGAACATTATGCATAAAGACTTGCATTTAAACGCTTACAAGGTGCAATTGACTCAAGAACTAAAGCCTCTTGACCATACAAAACGTCGTCAATGGTCAGAATGGTGGCAAGAAATGGCAACAGTGGATGATCAATTTTCGAGGAAAATCATCTTCAGTGATGAGGCACATTTTCACCTCAGTGGATTCGTCAATAAGCAGAATTGCCGCATTTGGGCGAATGCTAATCCAAGAGTGATTGTCGAAAAACCAATGCACCCACAAAGAGTGACTGTTTGGTGTGGTTTATGGGCTGGCGGCATCATCGGGCCGTATTTTTTCCAAAATGAGGCCGGTCAGGCAGTTACTGTGAATGGTGTTCGCTATCGTGAGATGATAACGAACTTTTTATGGCACGAATTGGAAGGTATGGATGTGGACGATATGTGGTTTCAACAGGACGGTGCCACTTGCCACACAGCTAACGAAACAATGGCTATTTTGCGCGACAAATTCAATGGCCGTGTTATCTCACGTGGTGGCGATGTCAATTGGCCGCCAAGATCATGTGATTTGACACCGTTGGACTTCTTTCTTTGGGGTTATTTGAAAGAAAAGGTGTACGTCGATAAGCCAGCAACAATTCAAGAGCTAAAGGATGAGATAATTCGGCACATTAACGGCATAGAACCCCAATTATGCCTCAGCGTCATCGAAAATTTGGACCATCGGATGGAGGTGTGCCGCCGAGGTCGCGGCGGCCATTTGGCCGATATTTTGTTCCATACATAATTGAACCATACCATATTATCATAATAAAAAGAAATGACAATAAATTCCTAAGTAATTTGTGTTTTATTCAAAATCAACATCGGCCCTTAAAATTTAACCACCCTATATATATATATATATATATATATATATATATATATATATATATATATATATATATATATATATATATATATATATATATATATATATATATATATATATATATATGGTTAAATATTTATTTTACAGGAAGCCATTAAATTAAAAGGCAATCAAAATCAGAATGCACGAAAGGCAACTCAATGACGTCACCAATTTAATACTTCCAATTACGTCACGAATTGATGACGTCACGTATGAGGAAAAGGCTTTCTAGAGAAAATTTTGAAATCCGAAAAACGAAAATTAGTCTTCATTGAATAAGGATGGAAGGGTGAGTTTTCCTTGAACACTTTTTTATTTTGAAATCTTTTTTGCAATTAACCAAAAAATTTTTTATTCATTTTCAAAGAAATTTTTACAATGAAAAATATCTATGCAGTGAACGAAATGTTTTATATATATATATATATATATATATATATATATATATATATATATATATATATATATATATATATATATATATATATATATATATATATATATATATATATATATATATATATATATATATATTAGGGATGGAGTGAAGTATCGGTATCGGTATCGGCAAGTATCGGCATATTTTTCGATACTGTATCGGTATCGGCATCGGTATCGACCTTTTCAGTATCGGTATCGGCAAAATTTTTGGATGAGTAAAGCATCGGTATCGGTATCGGGTAATTTTTAGGTATCGGTATCGGTAAAAATTTTGGTATCGCTCCATCCCTATATATATATATATATATATATATATATATATATATATATATATATATATATATATATATATATATATATAATATATATATATATATATATATATATATATATATATAAATCGTTTAAAACCACTAGGATAAAACAATGAATAAATAAAAGGGGGAAACGTTGATAATAAACATTAAAAACGAAAAGAATCGAAGTACGGTTAAATTTAAAACGACGCAATAATTCAGATCTGTAAATTAAAGATCTCTTATCAAGCGCATTTGAAGAAATAGCAAAGGAAATTGTGCTTGATAAGATATCTAGTTCACAGATCTGAAATATTGCGCCGTTTTAAATTTAACCTTACTTCTATTCTTTTCGTTTTTAATGTTTATTATCAACGTCTCCCCCTTTTATTTATTCATTGTTTTATCCTAGTGGTTTTAAAAGATTTATAATAACATCAGAGTGCGAGTGGCTTAGTACTCTTTAATCCAGATAATATATATATATATATATATATATATATATATATATATATATATATATATATATATATATATATATATATATATATATATATATTATAGTAGTATATGTAGCGCTTTCGGCAGGTGTCAGATTTTTAGAGGTAGCTAAATCTGGCAACCTGAGCCTAACGTTCTTTTCTGCTTTTGCGTGCAATGCCGCATTATCAGGGACTTCCCTGACCTTTTCTTTGTCGGTTCACGGACCCACACGGATCCCCGGACTCCCGGACCCCAGATTCAAGCCATTTTCAGCCGGACTGAACCGCAAAGAAAATGGTCAGGAAAGAGAGTGAGGTGAACGCAGCGAATTTTCAAACTCAGGTAACTTCCTGATACCATTGCTGGGAAGTTCAGGGGGCTCCGCGGGGGCCCTTCCCCACACTTGAGGTCAATTTCAATGGGTTTAACCCCCAAAATGGTGTCAGAAAGAGCGTGAGGTCAATTTGAGCGGAGTGATTTGCATTGCAAATCAAAATCCCGTTAGGCACAGGTAGCCAGATTTAGCTACCTCGAAAAAATCTGGCACCTGCCGAAAGTGCTACATATACTACTTATTATATATATTCGAAGATGCATAACACTTCTATAAGTTCTGGAGATACCTCAGAGTCTCTGACCTGACCTGACCTCTGACCTCTCATAGAGTAGTAATGTTATAATTCCAATGTTAAGACCTCTAGAAAAGGAAACGCCATGAACATTAAGAGCAGAGAATGGTTGGAGTTGGAATAAAGATATTGTAATCGTTTGAGAGTATTTTGAGGAAAGAAATAAAGGATGAGTTTTTGAAGCATTGAAAACAACGAGAAAAGAAAACACAAAAAATAATAATGGAAACTTTTGAGTTGCGTTTTCAAAGTTAGATTTTATAATTGGGTTGATCGAGAAAGATATTTTTTCCGAACTGCATCGCACCGTAGCATGAGGTCGAACACCAGCACATCACCGCACTCTACCACGAGTCGTCCTTTTTGAACTGCACCGCACCAAACACATATAATGCAGCACACCGCACCACACCGCACGCATCCCACCACTGAATTCGTAAATCCTATATAGTTAGTTTTGTGTAAAATTATTTCGATTGAATACTTGAAAAAAAAAAGTGAGTTTTTGATTCAGTGAAAAATGAGAGAAAAGATGGGTTGTATAAAAGGAAAAAAATATTTAATGACGTCCCATAGAGTCCCAAATAGTAAAATACAAGGGCCATCGAAATCTTTCGGAATTCCTACATCACAATAAAGACTCACGAAATGTCGAAGAGAGTGAACAAAGTATCAGAGAGAAGAGAGAGATCTCCAGTTGAGTATTTCTTTGGAAACCATACTGGTGGTCTGAGATATGACTACAATAACTAAAGTCTCCAAACACTCTGGTTTACGATAACATCTTAAGACTTAGTTTAGAGCAATACGAATGTTGAAATTTTGAGAGAGAGGTTCCCATTTTACGATATCGGTTTAATAAACACTCGTTTCCGGCATGAAATATGGTTGAAATGGCATGGTGAATATTTAGAAGCATTATTTTAAGAACCATAAGAGGAATAATAGTTAAAATCATGCATTTTCGAAGTATAAAGCTCCGAGGAAGCAAAAAAGTTAGTTATAAATCAATTTGAGTGAAGTGAAGTAGTACAAATTGCACCGTAATTGTCTAGCGTAAAAAGAGTTAAAATATCATTGACCGTTCAAATCCAAAACAAATTTTATTTTAACGATTAAATCGTGATTAAACCGTTTTTATTTTAACGATTAAATCGATTTCATTTTAACGATTAAATGGATTTTATTTTAACGATTAAATTGATTTAATTTTAACGATTAAACAGATTTTATTTTAACGATTAAGACGACCATTAAATCGATTGAAAAAATTAGCAAAAGTTAGATTTAATATATATATATATATATATATATATATATATATATATATATATATATATATATATATATATATATATATATATATATATATATATATATATATATATATATATATATATATATAGGTTGCCCAAATGAAAGTGAGGCTCATGAAATTTCCTGAAATGGCTTACTTTTTGGAATATGTAAATACATAAGAATGTATAAACCACTACAAATAATGGCCTTGTCGGTTGAAACAAATGTCCCAAAGCCTCACCAGATTGCGAATGCCTGAAGTGAAGAACGTCGGTGGTTGTCTCAAGAACCATTATTCATAGGAGTCTCGAACTGGCGAAACTTACGAGTCTTTTTTCTACAATGGACTGAAAAAGTGGAAGTCGTAGAGGGAAAGAAGTGGAAGTCGTAGAGGGAAAGAATTGGAAGTTGTAGAGGGAAAGAAGTGGAAGTCGTAGAGGGAAAGAAGTGGAAGTTGTAGAGGGAAAGAAGTGGAAGTCGTAGAGGGAAAGAAGTGAAAGTTGTAGAGGGAAAGAAGTGGAAGTCGTAGAGGGAAAGAAGGGGAAGTCGTAGAAGGAAAGAAGTGAAAGTTGTAGAGGGAAAGAAGTGGAAGTCGTAAAGAGAAAGAAGGGGAAGTCGTAGAGGGAAAGGTTTCGACATAAGAGGGGATGGTCGAATCGAGGACTTTATAGGGTTGTCACGTCACCTTAGAAAGAGATTGTAGTAAATAAAAATAGAAAAAATTCTCTCTCTCTCTCTCTCTCTCTCTCTCTCTCTCTCTCTCTCTCTCTCTCTCTCTCTCTCTCTCTCTCTCTCTCTCTGTTTATATCTATATATTCAGTAGCTGAAGTCCCAAATAGTAAAATACAAACGATAAAAATTTAGAAATAAATAAATAAAGTAAATAATATATATAAGGTAGATAAAATTAGAATATTATTACATCTAATATAAAAAAATAAATAAAGATATATATATATATATATATATATATATATATATATATATATATATATATATATATATATATATATATATATATATATATATATATATATATCGAGGCCTGGTAGGAGTAGAGATATTTGGGCAGTTCTCTCTTGCACTTAGCCCCGCTCACTTATCAGTAATAAGTACACCAGCGGAATGCTTGTTGCAGGTGGAATCGAAATCGACATACGTGATAGGCCTGGCCAGTCAGCGGATACTTGCTGTCAGCCCGTGAAACCCTTGGTTCATCCTTGGATTTTAATTTTGATTTTTGATATATATTTCATAGATTTCCTATTGATTAAATAAAAAAAAAATCTATTTTGTTTTTTGAAAGAGAGAAGGTAAATGAATATACAAATTAAAGTAACAATCATATTATTTTTATAATTTACAAAGATAATTTAATTTAATAACTGTGAATGTGTGTGTCTGTTTGTGTGTGTGTGTTTGTGTGTGTGTGTGTCTGTGTGTGTGTCTGTGTCTGTGTGCATTTGTGCGAGTTTGTGTCGAAGTGAATAAATTGATAATGTTTGAGGGAGGATACTTGAAATGCGAAAGGGAATATGACCAGAGGTTGAGTAAGGTTGTGTTTAAGGAGGTCGAGGGAAGATAGACTCAAGTGCAAGCTGGAGAGAGAGAAAGGTATAAATAGAGAGACAAAAGAGAAAAAGAAAGAGCGAAAGAGAATGGGTGAGAGAGAGAGAGAGAGAGAGAGAGAGAGAGAGAGAGAGAGAGAGAGAAAATTCTAAATGAAAGAAGCAGTGTTTATCTTACTTTAGTCTAATTCCTTCAAATTTTTCCTGTATGCAAATGAAGAGAGCGAGAGAGAGAGAGAGAAATGTGGTTAAAAACTTGGTAGTCAAGAGGGGGTAAAAATGTAAATTCTTCCGATATTGATGAAAGAGACACCAATAAAAAAAATCTTTCTTTTAAACATTATTTACAATTTCTGAACCGAAAATTAATATCGATTTATTAGAGAAGATAGTCTTCATTTCCAATCTGTTCATGTCTTCGACGATTTTGATTCAATTTATTTTGAAAATAATGATATTTGAAATCAAAGAAAGCAACTTCAAAGAAAGTAACTTCAAAGAAAGTAACTCCAAAGAAAGTAACTTCAAAGAAAGTAACTCCAAAAAAATAACTTCAAAGAAAGTAACTCCAAAAACAGTAACTCCAAAGAAAATAACTTCAAAAAAAGAAACTTCAAAGAAAGGAACTTCAAAGAAAGTAACTAACTCCAAAAAATGTAACACCTAAGAATGCAACTCCAAAGAATATAACTCCAAAGAAAGTAACTTCAAAGAAAGTAACTTCAAAGAAAGTAACTTCAAAGAAAGTAACTCCAAAAACAGTAACTCCAAAAAAATAACTTCAAAGAAAGTAACTCCAAAAACAGTATCTCCAAAGAAAATATCTTCAAAGAAAGTAACTTCAAAGAAAGTAACTAACTCCAAAGAAAGTAACTTCAAAGAAAGTAACTCCAAAGAAAGTAACTTAAAAGAAAGGAACTTCAAAATTAGATAAAATTTATAACTTTTCCTCCATACAAATTTTCATATTTTACGATTTTATTGGTAATTGAATATCGATATTTTATTTACTTCAAAATAGAATTTTTCATTCCAAAAAAGGTCAAACTAGTAGTTTATTTGTCCTATGGTAGGTCAAACTAGTAGTTTATTTGTCCTATGGTAGGTCAAATTAATAGTTTATTTGTCCTATGGTAGGTCAAACTAGTAGTTTATTTGTCCTATGGTAGATCAAACTAGTAGTTTATTTATCCTATGGTAGGTCAAACTAGTAGCTTATTTGTCCTATGGTAGATCAAACTAGTAGTTTATTTGACCTATGGTTTGAAGTTCCTGTATTTATTCATTCCTATTCTAGTGTTGAGTTCATACAGTTAAATTACTTTCCTACTTTGAGTTCCGTCCACCCTCACTTATCTCTGTTTAATTTTCGATCTCTTCAAGAGACAGGATCTTCCTTCTCTTTCTTCGGCAAGACGTTTTAGGCATTTAGGTGGGGCAAATTCGTCCAGATTGGCGATTACAAACTTTTTTCGCATCCCTTGACACGATTTCTACTTCAGAAAGGAATGATGTCTCGAAGTACTCAGAGCACATAAAAAAGGGGATTTTCTCTCTCTCTCTCTCTCTCTCTCTCTCTCTCTCTCTCTCTCTCTCTCTCTCTCTCTCTCTCTCTCTCTCTCTCTCTCTCTCTCTCTCTCTCTCTTAGAGGAGTATATTCTATTTTCCTTTCACTCAAACCATAATATGTATATATATATATATATATATATATATATATATATATATATATATATATATATATATATATATATATATATATATATATATATATATATATATATATATATATATATATATATTGATGGGCAAAGGTCAGACGCCTACTAATTGCCACCAGAGTTGGGGCAATAACGGAACCTGATCTTTAAACGCCGACATGTCCCGATATACAGCACTTGAAAGTATGCAAGTTACGGAAGTTGGAAAACCAGATAAAGGGAGAGTATTTCAGACTTTACCAGTAAAGTACATGTAAGATTGAACATAGCGGATAAGTCTGGGGTCAGAGAGTTGGACAGAGAAAGGATAAGTGTGTAGAAAGACGTATTGCACGAGCACTTCTTAATGAAGGAGGTATGCAACTGGAAAGTTCAGAAAAGCAGTGTCCATGGTAACAGCGATATTATAGAGAGTGACGCAACAATTTGACGGGCAGAAAGAGACTGGAGAGGAGTAGTGAGAGCGAGAGAGCTGATAAGACAAAAAATCCTAAGGCTCCACCTTATCAAGAAGAGCTGTGTTAATGAAACCACCCCAGATGTGTCAGGAGTACTTCATACAGGGGGTGAACAAGACACCTATAAAGAGAAATCAACTGGGGTGGAAAGAGGAAATTCTGCAGGCACTCAGAACACTCAACCACATAGAAGCTTGTTTAGAAAGAGAAGTAATGTAATCCTTCCAAGAAAGATCACGAGAGAAACAAACGCCAAGAATATTTAGGAGAGATGAAGGTTTAAGTTGTATGTTTTCGAAGAAGATATGGTTGTGTGGTAGGCTATATCGAATAGAGAGATTTAGGAACTGAATTTTTGAGGCATTGAAAACAACTATGTTTTCTCTGCCCCAATTTGAAATATGAGAAAGATCAGATGTTAGTTGCTCTAAGGCCACAATTCTAAGGTCAATTAATTGCTTCTGGGAGTCTTTCAAACTCAAAGAAGTAATAAAAGGTGGAGTTATCAGCACAGGAATGGATAGGTGATGAAGTAATAGAGAGGAGATCATTAATGAAAAGCAGAAAAGTGTTGGGGATAGGAAAGATCCTTGAGGAACACCACTATTAATAGATTTAAGGGATGAATTGTAGTCGTCTACAACAGCAGTTATAAAACGATCGGAAACAAAATCGTAGAGAAGACTACAGAGAGGAAGAAAGATTTTGAAAGAGGGAAGTTTGAAAATCAAAGCTTTGTGACAGACTCTATCGAAGGCTTTCTAAATGTCTAGCTCGACTGCAAATGATTCACCGAAATACCGAAGAGCGGCAGACCAGGAGTAAGAGAGAAGGGAAAGAAGATCACCAGTAGATCATTTTTTTCCGAAGCCATACTGGCAATCAGAGATAAGATTAGAAGAATAGAGATGTTTCCAAATCTTCCTGTTAAAGGATAGATTCGAAAACTTTAGAGAGAACGAATGTCAAAGAAGTGGGACGGTAGTGAGAGTATTTAGAGGGGTCCCACTTCTTCGGCTCAAGCTGATGAATGAGAACACGTTTCCAGAAAGAAGGGAAGGTTGAAGAGGAAAGACATAGACGAAATAGTTTACCAAGGAAGAGTGCAAGCTCTGAAACACAAGTTTTGAGAACCACAGGAGGGATACCATCAGGATCATGCTCCTTCTTGGTAAGAGCATAAATGACATTTTAGGAGAAAATAAAATTTTAGGCATAAACGAGTTGGAGGGGGTTGAAGGTTGAGGAATTTTCTCAGGAATCATCTAAAGTTGAATTAGAGGCAGATGTATGAACGAAGAACTGAGCTTTAGTTAATAAAGGAAGGAAAGAGAAAGAAGCATAGTTAGAGTTGACATTTTATGCAAAATACCAGAAAGTGCGTGAAGAGAGGAACCAGAAAGGTTGAATTTTTTTTACGGAGAAAAGAGTTTTTGGTGTTGTGGAGGATAGATTATGCATTCATCCATCCGGGATGAAATATAAGTTGCGTGAGTTTCTGGAGTTTGAAGAAAATGTTAATCCCTGAAGACAACATCCTTACGGTGAATAGCGAGAAAACAAAGAGAATTGAATCATGGTTTGTTTGGCTTTTTAGAATGGAAATAATATGGAATGTATGCCTCCATGCTAGAGAGAATCACCCCGGTAATGCGATCTGCAAACTCCGAGGGACTATCCCACTGAAGCAATATTCATTCAACGAGAAATAAAACAAGTACGACCGCAAGTTACACCAGCTTGCGGTATCGAAATGCCACAAACGTTTCTTCGCACTTGGTTGGAGTCTTTCTTGCAGAAGACTTGAAAAAATAGAAGAGGATTCAAAGATAAGAAGGTGATCTAAGGAACCCAGGAGGTTAGAATTTGACAGTATAATTAGAAGGATTGTAAGTCAGAAAAATGTCTAGAATATTCGGTTCATCTCCAAGATGATCAATGATACGAGTATGGAGCTGCACCAACTGCTCAAGGTCGATTTGGATAAGAAAATGGAAGGTACGTTCACCGGTTGTATCATGAGAGCTAGATGAAAGCCATTGGCGGTGGTGAACATTGAAATCACTTAATATGATTATTTGCAAGAAAGGAGAAGAAGAGAGAATGTTTTCTATTTTGGTGTTTAGATAGTCCAAGAATTTAGATATTCAGTAGAATTAGCAGATATATAAACAGAAGAAATGAATTTAGTCGTAGAATGGCAAGAGAGCCTGAACCATAAGGTGGAAAATTCGGAAAACTCCTCATTAGAAACAAACAACATCGTTGCGCACGTATGCACAACAACCGCCTTTAGTTGAAAATTAAGAATAGAGACTGTATGAGGAAACAGAGTAGGGTTTGCTGTCCGAGCACTCAAACTCCTGAGTTTTAGTCAAGAATAAGAGGTGAGGTCTAGAAAGAGAGGTGATGTTCAACAAATTGAAAACTGGATTGAAGACTTCGAATGTTGCAGAAATTAATGAAAAAATAGACCGAGCAAAGTTCTGGTGGAGCCAACCCCATCATCAGAGACCATCAACTCCAAAGTGGTGATGGGGGAAGGGGTTGATGAGAGGTAAATATTGGAATCAACCCCTCGGAATTTCTCCGAGGATACTGTTGTGGACGCCATATTATATATATATATATATATATATATATATATATATATATATATATATATATATATATATATATATATATATATATATATATATATATATATATATATATATATATATATATATATATATATATATATATATATATATTAGTGATGGATCGGATGTCATTTTTCCTAATTTGCGGATGCTGATGCGGATGTTAATTTTGATGAGGATGCGGATGCGGATGCGGATTTTAATTTTGATGAGGATGCTGATGCGGATGTTAATTTTGATGAATATGAGAATGCGTATGCCATCACTAATATATATATATATATATATATATATATATATATATATATATATATATATATATATATATATATATATATATATATATATATATATATATATATATATATATATATCATTATCACCTATCCCACTTTCGTGGGGTGGTGCCCGCCACAATTCCCTTAAAAACATACCTATTCTTACCTTTCAACCCCTTTCACCACCGCCCTCCATCTCTCTCTGTCTCCACAAATCTTCTACCCTCTTCTTAACTCAAATTACTTCCATCAAAATCTCTCTCACTCCACCCATCCATCTCCACTTCGGCCTTCCTTTCCCCCTACCCCTATCCACATCGGATCTAAGTACCTTTGCCCACCATTCTGTCCTCATTCATTCTACACGTAAGTCCAAACCATTTTAGCACACTCTCCTCCTCTCTATCAATTACACCCTTCTTCCATTTATACATCTCATCTTATTCTTTCATTGTGGACTGTTCATAGCAATATTGGTTAAAGAAATTTGAGACGATAGTTAGAGGGTTGAGAGGGGTCCCCCTTTTCGGCATAGGCTGAATGAGAGCACGTTTCCAGTAAGAAGGGAAGGTTGAAGTAGAAAGAAATAGACGAAATAGTTTACCAAGGAAGGGTGCAAGCTCTGAAGCATAAGTTTTGAGATCTACAGGAATGATACCATTAGGACCGTACGCCTTCCTAGTGTTAAGTTTTGAGGGAGCAGAAAAGACGTCTTTAGATATATATATATATATATATATATATATATATATATATATATATATATATATATATATATATATATATATATATATATATATATTATATATATATATATATATATATATATATATATATATATATAGTGATGGATCGGATGTCATATTTTCTAATTTTGCGGATGCGGATGGATGAGGATGTCGAATTTTGGAGAAGTGTGGATGCGGATGTTGAATTTTCGAAAGTGCGGATGCATGCGGATGCGGATGCGGATGCAGATGTTTATTTTGGTGCGGATGTTCCGCATGCGGATGCGGATGCGGATGCCATCACTATATATATATATATATATATATATATATATATATATATATATATATATATATATATATATATATATATATATATATATATATATATATATATATATATATATATATATATATATAGTTCCTTTTAAAAAAATTTTTTAAAGATAATAAAATTGAAAAAAATAAATAAATAAAATAATATATCTTATAAAATTGATTGTGAAGTAACAAAAATGTAATAACTTGTACTCTTAATATATTTCATATGAAAGTGAAATAAGAATTGGCTTATTCTGCTTCAAATTAGATTAGTTTAGATATATTTTTGTAATTTAGAAACGAAAACTTTTTTTATTATTATATATATATATATATATATATATATATATATATATATATATATATATATATATATATATATATATATATATATATATATATATATATATATATATATATATATAAAATCAAAATCCACCCACAGGAAGGGTTATTAACCCTGTCAGTAAATTCAAGGGTTTCACGAGCCGATGCAAACATCCGCTGACTGGTCAGACCTATCGCGGATGCCGATTTTGATTCCACCAGAGCAAGAACACATCTGGTGTACTTATAAGAGGGCGGAGCTAAGCGCAAGAGAGAGAACTGCTCAAAATTCTCTACTCCGACCCGGCCTCGAATACGGGTTTCTCACATGCTAAGCGATTGCTCGATATATATATATATATATATATATATATATATATATATATATATATATATATATATATATATATATATATATATATATATATATATATATATATATATATATATATATATATATATATATATATATATATATATATATATATATATATATATATTATTTAAAATATTTTAATTGGCATTTAAAATTTGTATTTTAACCCATTAAGGTACAAATAAAAGAAAACAAAGGTTTTAAAAACCACGTAAGAGAATAGTATAGGACGAATAAAACCAATTAATCCCAAATGGGAAAATTCGTCAGTTTCGGAGCGCCAAATTAAAATAGATTTAAAGGTGAAACCGTTTTAAGCTTCTTCAATTTCGTTTATTGGGAGAGGAGCGAAAAAAAAAAAGATATTGTGTTCTTTTTTCTTTTAAAAGTATTTCTTTTTTATTTTGTTTCGTTTATTTGTTTTTTCTTTTTTGTTTCGTTTAACAAGAGATAAATTTCTTGCACAATTGTAAAGTCAGATATTTGACTTTCTCGCCAATTAGATTTGTGTTATTTTCTTCATTTTTTGTGAGGAAGCCAATTTTCTCTATTTTCACGTTCCTTTTTTCAGTTAAACTCATTCATTGTGGCAGTTAATTAAGCTATTAAAGTAATGATTGAGAAATCGTTAAGAAGACACCTATTCCAGAATGATCTTCTACCTATAAATAGTACAACCTTGATATTATTCTTAAACATATACGAACTAGGATTGCGTTGCTGAGAGGGAGAGAGTAAATGTTGTTTAATATAAAAAAAGTGGAATGCACTATTATATTTTCTTCAGGCATACTTTATTATTATTATTATATTATATATATGTATATATATATATATATATATATATATATATATATATATATATATATATATATATATATATATATATATATATATATATATATATATATATATATATATATATATATAACAGAGAAAAATTTTCCGCACGCCAGGATTCGAAACCACTGACAACAGCGTCGCCGTTAGAAAGTGAACATAAGGCTCTACCACTGAGCTACGCCGCCTTCCCAAAAAGAAGGCATAGTAGAACAGTTTTCAAGTTCTTATGCTTCGAATCACTGTAGCAACTCGGTACTTATTAGAAATCCATAGGAGGGTGCTTGGAACCCCTACTGGGGCTACATGGCATTTTGCTGGGGCTCCTGGATTACAGGAGCAACCAACCAAGGTCAAGCAACGTTCCTTGACCTTGGGTGGTTGCTCCTGTAACACAGGAGCCCCAGCAAAATGCCATGTAGCCCCAGTAGGGGTTCCAAGCACCCTCCTATGGATATTCTATATATATATATATATATATATATATATATATATATATATATATATATATATATATATATATATATATATATATATATATATATATATATATATATATATATATATATATATATATATATATATATATATATATATATATATATATATATATATATATATATATATATATATAAATATATATATAAATATATATATAATGTGTGTGTAGATAGATAAGATACAGTAAGTATAAAGATATATAGATAGAGATATATAGGTACAGTAAATAAAAAGATAAACAATTAGATATAGTAAATAGATTGATGGATATAACGGAGAAGAAATGAAATTGAACCTTAAATTTGAGATCAAAATATTGCCTGAAATAAAGCGGTAATTCATTATTTAAAAAAAAGTAAAAAAAAGAACTGAAATTGTTTGAAGACTTAATGAAAAAAAAAAAAAAAACTAGAAAACCTTACAAGAAGTTATTGAAAACGAGCCCATGAAACGAAAAATAAAAATAAAAAAGTACCAAGAATTGTGACAGTTTAAAACGAAGTTAAAAATGTAGGAAGAAAGAGAGACAAGATGACGCCCAACTGGGGGAAGGGGGAGAGGAGTTTTTTGAAATTGGGGGATGATAATCCCTTCCCCCATTTATTACGGGGGGGGGAAAGGTCTCATGAGCTCCGTTTTCCTTCAACTCCTCATTAATTTACTCACTATTGTATTGTTTTACTATCTATATAATTTTTATATTCAACCTGTTAAATTTAAGTTAAGAAAAATGAATTCGTAAGAAAAAAATTTTTTCTAAAATTAATTTTAACATTAAAAAAAAAAAAAGGAAATAATAAAAAATGAAAATGTGTGTTGAAGATATATGAAAAAAAATCATATCGTATAATATATTAAAATATTATTATTATTATTATTATTATTATTATTATTATTATTATTATTATTATTATTATTATTATTATTATTATTATTATTATTATTATTATTAAATTGACTTGAATGAATTTAAGTTTATTTTTCAACTCTTCAAAAAAAAAAAAAAAAAAAAGTAAATGAAAAATAATAAAAATAGAAAATAATATAACATGCAAAATTGATCAAGAAGTAACAAAAATATAATAAATTGTACTCTTAATATATTGCATATAAAAGTAAAAAAAGAATTGCCTTATTCTGCCTTAAGTTAGATTAGTTGAGAACGGTTTGCAATTTAGAAACGAAAACTATATATATATATATATATTATATATATATATATATATATATATATATATATATATATATATATATATATATATATATATATATATATATATATATATATATATATATATATATATATATATATATATATATATATATATATATATATATATATATATATATATATATATATATATATATATATATATATATATATATATATATATATATATATATATATATATATATATATATATATATATATATATATATATATATATATATATCCTTTAAAATATTTTAATTGGCATTGAAAATTTGTATTTTAACCCATTAAGGTACAAATAAAAGAAAAAAAAGGTTTTAAAAACCACGTAAGAGAATAGTATAGGACGAATAAAACCAATTAATCCCAAATGGGAAAATTCGTCAGTTTCGGAGCGCCAAATTAAAATAGATTTAAAGGTGAAACCGTTTTAAGCTTCTTCAATTTCGTTTATTGGGAGAGGAGCGAAAAAAAAGAGATTGAGTTTTATTTTATTTTAAAAGTATTTCTTTTTTATTTTTTCGTTTATTTGTTTTTTTCATTTTTTGTTTCGTTTAACAAGAGATAAATTTCTTGCATAATTGTAAAGTCAGATATTTGTCTTTCTTGCCAATTAGATTTGTCTTATTTTTTTCAGTTTTTGTGATGAAGCAAATTTTCTCTACTTTCACGTTCCTTTTTCTGTTAAACTCATTCATTGTGAGAGTTAATTAAACTATTAAAATAATGATTGAGAAATCGTTAAGAAGACACCTATTCCAGAAAGATCTTCTACCTATAAATAGTACAACCTTGATATTATTCTTTAACATATACGAACTTAGTGAGAGGGAGAGTAAATGTCATTTAATATAAAAAAAAGTGGAATGCACTATTATACATTTTCCTTAGGCATACTTTATTATTATTATTATTATTATTATTATTATTATTATTATTATTATTATTATTATTATTATATATTATTATTATTATTATATATATATATATATATATATATATATATATATATATATATATATATATATATATATATATATATATATATATATATATATATATATATATATATATATATATATATATATATATATATATATATATATATATATATATATATATATATATATATATATATATATATATATATATATATATATATATATATATAATGTGTGGTAGATAGATAAATAAGTAACAGTAAGTAGAAAGATATATAGATAGAGATTTAAAAGGACAGTAAATAAAAAAGATAGAGAATTAGATATAGTAAATAGATAGATGGAAATAATGGAGAAGAAATGAAATTGAACCTGAAATTTGATGTGAAAACATTTCACGAAATAAAACGGTAATTCATTTTAAAAAAAAAATGAAATTGTTTGAAGACTTAATGAAAAAAAAAAAAAAAAAACTAGAAAACCTTACAAGAAATTACTGAAAACGAGTCCATGAAACTAAAAAGAAAAATAAGAAAGTACCAAGAATTGAGACAGTTTAAAACGATATTAAAAATGTAGGGAGAAAGAGAGACAAGATGTCGCTTAAAGGGGGGTAGGGGGAGAGGAGTCTTTTGAATTTTGGAGGATAATCCCTTCCCCAATTTATTAAGGGGGGAAAAGGTCTCATGAGCTCCGTTTTCCTTTCAACTCCTCATTAATTTACTCACTATTGTATTGTTTTACTATCTATATAATTTATATATTCAACCTGTTAAATTTAAGTTATGAAAAATGAATTCGTAAGAAAAAAAAATTTTCCTTCGGAAATTAATATTAACATTAAAAAATAAAAAATGAAAATGTGTGTTGAAGATATATGAAAAAAAAATCATATCGTATAATATATAAAAATTATTATTATTATTATTATTATTATTATTATTATTATTATTATTATTATTTATTATTAATTATAATTTTATTTAAAAATAAAAAAAAAAAAAAAAAAAAAATTCAAAAAAAAAAAAAAAAAAAAAAAACAAAGTAAAGGTAAATGAAAAATAATAATGAAAATAGAAAATAATATAACATGCAAAATTCATCAAGAAGTAACAAAAATATAATAAATTGTACTCTTAATATATTGCATATAAAAGTAAAAAAAAGAATTGCCTTATTCTGCCTTAAGTTAGATTAGTTGAGAACGGTTTGCAATTTAGAAACGAAAACTATTTTTATATATATATATATATATATATATATATATATATATATATATATATATATATATATATATATATATATAATATATATATATATATATATATATATATATATATATATATATATATATATATATATATATATATATATATGCTTTATATAAAATATTTTAATTGGCATTTAAAATTTGTATTTTAACCCATTAGGGTGCAAATAAAAGGGGGAAAAAAAACTTTAAAAACCACGTAGGACGAGTAAAACCAATTAATCCCAAATGGGAAAATTCGTCAGTTTCGGAGCGCCAAATTAAAATAGATTTAAAGGTGAAACCGTTTTAAGCTTCTTCAATTTCGTTTATTAGGAGAGGAGCGAAAAAAAAAGAGATTGTGTTCTTTTTTTTTTAAAAGTATTTCTTTTTTATTTTGTTTCGTTTATTTGTTTTTTCTTTTTTTGTTTCGTTTAACAAGAGATAAATTTCTTGCACAATTGTAAAGTCAGATATTTGACTTTCTCTACAATTATATTTGTCTTATTTTCTTCAGTTTTTGTGAGGAAGCAAATTTTCTCTATTTCAACGTTCCTTTTTTTGTAAAACAATTCATTGTGGCAGTTAATTTTAAGCTATTAAAATAATGATTGAAAAATCGTTAAGACACCTATACGCCAGAAAGATCTGCTACCTATAAATGTATATGTAATCTTGTAATTTCTTTTAAGCATATACCAACGTAGTATTTCGTTCGTACTCACTTATCGAATTTCTATGAATTAATATGTATAACTGAGGATGCTTTCATTGATTGGTGGAGAGTCTAGTCATTCAATACGCAATTAATAAAACTGCATCCAATGAATTTTTGCGTGGTTAAAAAATCAAATTTTATATTACAAAAATGGTGTTGGAATCAACGTTGGCGTCTGCACTCTTTGCTGTTGTAGCGAATTTTACCAAAATTAAAATATTCCAATTAATGAAATCTAACAGCAGATTTATCTGCAGTAAATTATAATTTCAACACTAATTCTTCAAATTCAAATAAACTCTACATAAAATATAACTTTGAAGATGGTAGTGACATCATTCAACCCAAAGTCCACAGAAAAAATGTTAAAAAGTTTGCTACATTGAAATCAACTGACGAACCAAGTACTGAAGTTGCTAGAAATGTCTTCCACTTCTTGGATCTCGCAAAAGTACCTTTATGCATATTTTTAAAAGATTCAGTTTAATTAATTTCAATATTTTTACTTTGGTTGTGGTCATCTGTAGTGAATGTATTATTTATAATGATATGACGTTATTATATATATATATATATATATATATATATATATATATATATATATATATATATATATATATATATATATATATATATATATATATATATATATATATATATATATTATATTCTATATATATTTTAATTGGCTTTTAAAAATTTGCATTTTAACTCATTAAGGTACAAATAAAAAAAAAAGCTTTTAAAACCCGTGAGAGAATAGTATAGGACTAGTAAAACCAATTAATCCCAAATGGGATGATTCGTCTTTTTCGGAAGGCGAAATTCAAATAGATTTAAAGGTGAAACAGTTTTAAACTCAATTTTTGTTTATTGGGAGAAGAGCAAAAAAAAAAGTGAGAGAGAGATTGAGTTTTTTTTTTTTTTCTTTTAAAAAGTGTTTCTTTATTTTTAAAAAGTATTTGTTTTTTTTTCCGTTCGTTTGTTTTTTCCTTCTTGTTTCATTTTACAAGAAATCAAATTTCGCTCACAATTATAAAGTCTATTAGAATAGTGATATTTTCTTCAATTTTGTGAGGAAGCATATTTTCTCTATTTCCTTATTCCTTTTTCTGTTAATCTCATTCATTGTGACAGTTAATTAAACTATTAAAATAATGATTGAGGAATCGTTAAGAAGACACCTACACCATAAAGATCTTCTACCTATAAATAGTACATCCTTGTAATTACTCTTAAACACATACCAACCTAGTGTTACATTGCTGCATACTTATCGTATTTGTATGGATTAATATGTATGATTGACGATGCTTTCACTGATTGGTGGAGCATCTCATTCAATACGCAATCAATAAAACTACATCCAATAAATTTTTTTGTGGTCAAAAAATCAATTTTTATATTACAAAAGCGGTGCTGAAATCAACGTTGGCCTCTGTACTCTTTGGAATTTTAGCTAATTTTAGCAAAATAAAAATATACCAATTAATGAAATCTAATAACAGATTTGCCTGCAGTAAATTATGACGTAAACACTTATTCTTCAAATTCAAATAAACTCTGCATAAAATATAACTGAAAAGATGGAAATGACGTCATTCAAATTAAAGTTCATAAAAAATAAAAAAAATTGCAAAGTTTGCTAGATCGAAATCAATTGACGAACCAAGTACCGAAAGTTGCTAGAAACCTCCTCCACTTCATGGATATCGCAAAAGTACCGTTATGCAAAATTTTAAAACATTCTATTTAATTACTTTCAATATTTTTACTTTGGTTGATGTCGTCTGCAGTGGATAACCTATTCATCATGATGTGACGTTATTATTAGTCATCCTTATGTCATTTCTTTTCAAAATGTACCTTAAAAACGGAATAAGAGCAATTCATCATGTTGGGACGTCATTTGTCATCCTGACGTCATTCCTTTTCAAACTACCTAAAAATGTAACGTCATTATTAGTCATCCTGACGTCATTTCTTTTCAAACTGTACCTTAAAAACGGAATAAGAGCAATTCATCATGATGTGACGTCATTATTAGTCATCCTGACGTCATTCCTTTTCAAACTACCTAAAAATGTTCAATGACGTCATTATTAGTCATCCTGAC
>SEYY01001993.1:27500-28583 GCA_009176605.1 Armadillidium nasatum | reverse complement strand
CTCCTACCCTCTATGTATCTCCTCTCTTACATCAACTGCACACTCTCCCATGGTTGGAATAAGAAAGATTTACCTGAAGAAAGACGACAACTATTTGCTGAACTGCTAAACACTAAATATGCAACATATCTGTCAATATATACGGATAGAACAAAAATACACAACCCTGCATCCACTTCCTCCGCGTTATACATTCCTACTCTTCAACCAGCTTAATCTTGGAAGCTTTCCGGTGCTCATTCTTCAAATTTTGCAGAACTCTTTGCAATCCATAAAGCTTTACTTTTCTGCGTTCAGTTTCTCATGCCTCAGAATATAGTGATATTTACTGACTCTTGTATTGCACTGTCACTTATCACCTCTAGACATTCCCAAACGCTATCATAGGATACTATCTATAATACACAATACTCTTGCGAAACTAACAACATCCTTGGGCTGGACTATTCTTTACCAATAGACTCCTTCACACATAGGAATATTGGGAAATGAGATTGCAGAAAGAGCCGCCAAACTGGCACACTCCCACTGTAATGTGGAGGATTTCCTATTTGAAAGTGAAGAATATTACACAGAAACCAAGCATTTTGCTAGACTTCCACCAGAATGATGAACTCAATACATTCCTACAAACCCAGAGTCTGGGTCAGTTATACTCACTAGACTCCCCACCTCTTAATCCTAAATGTGATCGCAAACTAGCCACTGTTATCTTCCAACTTAAGACGGGACATTGTGGTTTAAACTCACATCTCCATCGCCTCATAATTTCAGATACTGATATTTGTCCTTCGTGCAAGAACAGTCCTGAAACTGTGACACACTACCTGTTTAATTGTCCTGCTTATTGAGTTCCAAGAGCTTCTCTCCGAGTTGATTTGGGTGCCCTGGGTGTCTCAACTTTCACAGTTCCAATTATCCTGGGTGGCCAGGGCATTCCATCTAAAAAATTTCCAAAAAACTAACTTGCTTAAAGAGGTATCTATACTCCACCTCCCAAAACACAGAATATAATTACTGACCTAGACTGACCGAGACTCTTAGATGACTTTACTATGGTGTCTCCCTATGAAAGTTTTACTC
>SEYY01001993.1:5000-22500 GCA_009176605.1 Armadillidium nasatum | reverse complement strand
ATTAAATGTATATATGGATGATGAGTTACGACAAGTGCTGGTGAGGATTCGGTCTTTATAACGAGAAATCGACCAAATATTGAGGGAAAGCAAGATAAAGGGTAATTAGCATATGAAAAAATATGGAGTTTACCAACTTTCAGTGCTAAATATGTCGGTTCTTGATTTGGATCGTGTGTAATGGGATCTAATATATTTCATTTAGGCTGAAAATTAATGATAATAATAAAATGAAGTTATGGCACACGTTAGTAAGTATTCTGTCCGAAACCATAGTATGAATGTGTGTATTCTTAATATATTGGCATCTAAAGCAGGTTAGTTTATGAAGACCCTTAAGAAAATAGATGAAGTGTGAAAATACAAAGTTTTTACGGGTTAGTTATATTGAATGTTGGCACCATTCGAAAGTAAATGCATAAGTTATTAGGCTGTATGGCCTCGTTATAATGCTGCATATATGTTAACTAGATGTAAAATATTATGTTAACTAGATTTGGAAAAATTTGGGTGTTCTTATGTTTGACGCTGTTAGAAATCTTAGTATGACTGTTTGTATTGTCCATGTAAAAGTATGCTCAATGAATGAAATGTATATATGAAGGCTGAGTTATGACGAGTGCTGGAGAGGATTCGGTCTACATCATGAGAAGTTGGCTAAATATTCTGTGGAAACAGGATAAAGGGTATTTAGCATATGAAGAAATATGGAGTTTACCATCTTTCGGTGGTAAGTATGTCGGCTCTTGATTAGGATCGTGTGTGATGGGGTTTAATATATAAGTTCATACGGGTGAAAAATAATAATAATAATAAAATGAAGGAAAAGTTATGACGAGTGTTGGTAAGGATTCGGTCTTTCTCGGTCGAGATAAGTAGAATATGCGGGGAAAATGGAATAAAGGAGATTTAACATGTGTTGAATACGGAGTTTACTATCTTTCGGTGTTATGCATGTCGGCTCTTGATATGGATCAGCCGTAATGAGCTTTAATAATGCAAAGTTTTTACGAACTAGTTATATTGAATATTAGGTACCATTCGAAAGTAAATGAATAAGTTATTAGTTTGCTTATCCGAGATATTGATAACGTTGCATATATATTTATTGACTAGGATTGCTAAATTCGAGAATTCCTATGTTTGATGAGTTCCGAAACCTTAGTATGAATGTTTGTGTTGTTAATATATTGGTAACTTAAACCAGATAGTGAATAAGAACCATAAGAAAATAGCTGAAGTGTGAAAATAGAAAGTTTTTACGAGATAGTTATATTGAATGCTGATATCATTCGAAAGTAAATGTATAAGTTATTAGTTTTCCTACCCCCGATATTGATAGATTTGGGTATTCTTATGTTTGATTTGTCTAATATATAAGTTCATACGGGTAAAAATTAATAATAATAATAATAATAAAATAATAATAATAATAATGGAAAAGGTATGACGAATGTTGGTGAGGGTCCTGTTTGAAACCTCTGTGAAAATGTTTGTTGATTATATTGACATCTAAAGCATTAGTTTATAAAGAATAGCAAGAATATAGATGAGGTGTGAAAATACAAAGTTTTTAAGACGTAGTTATATCGAATGTTGGTATCATTCGAAAGTAAATGCATAAGTTATTAGGTTGTATAGCCCCGATATTGCTAACTAGATTAGGGAAATTTGGGTATTCTTATGTTCGATGCTGTTAGAAATCTTAGTATGAGTGTTGTATTGACTAAGTAAAAGTATGCTCAATAAATGAAATGTTTATATGAAGGAGGCGTTACGACGAGTTCTGGTGAGGAATCTTATCTTTATCATGAGAAATCGACTAAATATTCAGGGAAAACAGGAAAAAGGTATTTAACTTATGAAGAAATATGGAGTTTAGCATCTTTCAGGGCTAAGTATGTCGGCTCTTGATATGGTAAGAGTGTAATGGGATCTAATATATAAGTCCATATGGTTGAAAATTAATAATAATAATAATAATAATAATAATAATAATAATAATAATAATAATAATAATAATAATAATAATAATAATAATAATAATAATAATAATAATAATAATAATAATAAAATGAAGGAAAAGTTATTAAGGGTGTTGGTGCGGACCATTCGTCAATGTCAAGAAAAAGGCCAAAGGGTATGGTGGTAATTACCTGGAAAATTAAAAGGTGCACGAGTAAATGGAATATATATGTAAATGATTATTTGGTGTATGGTGATAAATGGTACAAACAATGGGTTTATTATGTTCCCGTAGATCAATATCAGGAAAAAGGCAAAAAGGTCCATGTCTAATTACCTGGAAAGCTGAATTTATTAGGCTGGGTTTATATTTTCATCAATCAATGTCAAGGAAAAGGCATAAAGGTCCCAGTTTATTTACCTGGAAAGCTGTAAATTTATTAGGATGGGTTTATATTTCCATCAATCAATGTCAAAAAAGGTAAAAAGGTTAGCAGATATTTACCTGGCCTATGTAGAAAAGAGCACTTGGCTTAGCATTGTGTAATGTTTAATGATAATGCCTTTTGGTGATTGGCTGAATTTGAAAAACTGGCTGGGCTTATACTTCTTTTGTGCTAATGCCTGCTAATGCTACTAATTGGTGGAATATTATTAGTATGGATTTTGCTGTCGTGACGCTTAGATGGACTCGGTTGGTCTTAGTGAAATATTGTCGTAAGTAAAAATGTTATATTATATTGTAAAAAATATATATTACAGGCTATACGATTACATTTGTTTTAAAGAAATTCCGATGTTACATTATGTTCATATACTTATTAAGTATATAAAGTATATAGTTTATATGAATGAAATGTTTTTGAAAATGTTATTTTATAATTTTCATTTAATATTTAATGAAGTTTGTTAAAAATGTTTAGTGAAAAAGTTTTTCTTCTTAAAAATTTCTTAATTATTTTAAAACTTAAACGCAAATAGATTTTATTAATATTTTTTAAAAATATTCATGTTAAAATAAACTTATATTTTGAAACGATCACATATGTGTGTAAATGTGTTCATGTTTGTGTGTCGTTTTATTTAGTTGAGTGTAAAGTTTACCAGTTATGTTTAAATGTCTTCAACTGCTGCTAATATGCCTGATCCGGCAAATTAAATGAGTATATGGATGAATGTTTTTCTTTGCTTGTGTTTGAGAGAAAGATGTTGCAATATTAAATGTATTAGAGAATATATATCTATCATGTACTTATTTTGAGCTTGCGTGTGTGCATATATGTTTGTGTGTTTGTTGTGTATCTTCCTTTACAAGCTTCTATAGCCTACCTCATGCTGCTAAGTAAGATATCTTAAGAGTTTAGGGTATGAAATACTACTACTGCTACCTATTATACATAATAATAATAATAATAATAATAATAATAATAATACTGATTTGTGGTATGTCTGTGAGAGTATGGGTGTGTGTGCTTAGGTATTTGTATACGTGTTTAACAATCTGTTATATAATAATAGTAATAATAATAATAATAATAATAATAATAATAATAATAATAATAATAATAGAATAATAATATAAAATAATATTTAGTGAAATTTATTTATTTAGTGAAAAGACCTAAAAACAGTTATATGGAAATATACTATATTTGTATGTGTGCTCTTAACAGCAATGAAGTGAGGGCGGGATATGGGAAGGGTAGGGGAAGGATGATGGGAGACCCCCACGTATTATCCACATACACCACACACACCACACACACACACACACACACACACACACACAACACATATATATATATATATATATAATATATATATATATATATATATATATATATATATATATATATATATATATATATATTATATATATATATATATATATATATATATATATATATATAATATATATATATATATATATATATATATATATATATATATAATAGGCGTCTAGTAGCTTCAGTCGATCGAGCAACTCGTTATAGCAAGCGAGAATCAAGGGTCGAGGCCTGGTCGGAGCGGGAAGCGCGAGGGTTTCTCCTTGCCCTTACTTCCGAATGACTCAGTTGTTAAGCGAGTACGTTAGTGGAGTGCTCTTTCCACTGATGGGAATAATCTCCGGCATCCTCGAAAGATCTCACTTACAGGACGAAAGTCCTACCTGGGGAGGGAATATATATATATATATATATATATATATATATATATATATATATATATATATATATATATTAATATATATATATATATATATATATATATATATATATATATATATATATATATATATATATATATAATATATATATATATATATATATATATATATATATATATATGAATATAGGACTCATTTTTTTGAAAAAGGGGGCTTGGCTTGTTATTGGGCAATGTCCATATACACCTTGTGATTGGGTTAACTAAATCAGTTTTTGCGGTTGCTTCTGTAGTGCTCGGATATTCTTTGTGAAATATTTTTTTTATACAGTAAAGTGCGATAATTTCTTCAGTTAAATTATTTACAATGTTAAAAAAATAAACATTTTCTTTTACAATAAGGTGTTTGTGACTTTTTTCTAAAGAGAAATTTCAATGTGACATTATTTGTACATTACTTTATATCTATATTAGAAATATAAAGTTTTATATAAAAGAAATGTCAATTTTTTTTTTGTAATTTTGAAGTAAAATTTGCAAAAAAAAAAAAAAAAAAAAAATTTTTGTTAAATATTTCGTTACTTATTTAATAAAGTTAAAAGAACCGACCACTTTTATAAAAACCTATTTTCCTTATATTCTGTAACAGGTGAACAATGTGAAGAAGGCATACATGTATACGTAAATTTTTAAAACAGCATTCAACAAGTACTTGTCAAAGGCGAGTTATATAATTACGAAATTAAGCTTGTATCTTCATCTCGTAGTTAAAACACCAGATCCTGCTCTGTAAATACTATCTCTACCTATTCTGCTACTACCAATATTGCCTAAGAAAAAACAATAAAAGAACTGATGCAGTGTATAAGCACCACAATAATAATAATAATTAATAATAATAACTACGAAGAAGTTGAATGTGATAAATAAGACTAAAACAATAACAGAGAGAGAGAGAGAGAGAGAGAGAGAGAGAGAGAGAGAGAGAGAGAGAGAGAGAGAGAGAGAGAGAGAGAGAGAGAGAGAGAGAGAGAGAGAGAGAGAGAGAGAGAGAGAGAGAGAGAGAGAGAGAGAGAGAGAGAGAGAGAGAGAGAGACAGAGAGACAGACAGACAGACAGACAGACAGACAGACAGACAGACCATGTATTTGCATGTGTCTGCGGGTGTTTGTGAGCATAAGACTTTGTCAGGAATATCAATATTGAAGTTTGAAAAATATTACTACAATGAACGTATCTATTTCCTCTTCTACTACTCCTGCTACTAGAAACAATACAGTAATGCCAAAAATAATAATAATAATAATAATAATAATAATAATAATAATAATAATAATAATAATAATAATAATAATAATAATAATAATAATAATAATAATAATAATAATAATAATAATAATAATAATAATAATAATAATATTAATAATAATAATAATATAAAGAATCAGATAAGTAATAAGTGAGAAATTTTAAAGGATGGAAGGTCAAACTCTGTTTTTATGCATAATACCTCTGTGGAAAGAATATAGTAGGACTAATTCGTAGGTGTTCACATTGTCAACTTGTTTTAAGCTGAACCACTACCTTTTCCTATCTTAGGCCTAACGCGCAGGTGTTCAAAAGATCAACTGGTTTTTAGGTCCTAAACTTGACTCTGACGGACTTTTATTGATATCTTAGGCCTAATGCGCAAGCATTAACTTATTTATGGTTAAACATAATAAATATTGCATACCTCTACTGAAGACTTTACTTGTAGCATGAAATAGGAGCTTTATGGAAATTAAATAATAATAATATTAAGTACTAAGGAATGGCCCAGGAAGAAAATTAGTACTATGGAAACAGACATAGATGCAAACATCTCCTACAGAACGAGCTATTTTTAAACAGGAGCGGGGTTCGCGGTGTGATCGGTTGGCCTTTACGACGAGAGAAGAGAGGTGCCCAAAACTAGTTTTAAACAAGAATGAAGGATATACCCTTAACGTAGTTCGGAATCCCATCTCTTGGGGGTGCGAACATTTTTAATTATAGAGACCCCTACATTCTGTGGGTAACCCTTACAAAGGAATACGTATTCTGGAAAACAGAAAGCATCCCTGTTTGGGTGTCTCTACATATGCTTAATCATCATTCAGAATGTGGTAGGGGATGGGAGATGGGAGGTTGATTTCTATTTTCCAGCTATTCTTTCCTTTTATCTTTTTTTATTTTATTAATTTTATTTATTTATAATTATTTTTAACTTTTATTTATATTTATTTTTTAATTGTTTAATTAATTTTTGCTTACTTAATAATTTTTTATAACTATTTATTTTTTATTTTCAATAACTTTTAAGAAATTTTTATTTATTTTTTTCCTTTTTAATAATTTTTAATATGGGAAAGGGTTCACACCTTCGAAGGGTGACCCATGAAAAGGTATCACGCACCCTAGGCTAGAGAGCAGAATGCGTTTCTATTTGGAGCTCACTTATATATACTTACCCATAACGGTGGGGAGATAGGGAAGTGAGGTAGGTTTGGGGGTAGTAGATAAGGGGTATGGAGTGTCAGATAAGAACAGCTTAAACACCTAAGTATATTGCAGAAGTTAATGAAAAGAATAGACTTGCACCAGGGCAGCCCGACTGTAAAATTCGTGAAACTCACCCTATCAAAGGAGGTCACCAACTCTCAAGGAGTGAGGGAGAAGTGGTGGATGCGAGGCTGTTTTTGCAAGCTGTCCCTCTAATCTTCTCGGAGGCTTTTATTGGGGATATCATTTTTTTATATCCACCAGAGTTGAGAAAATGCCGGAATTCTTGTCATTATTGCCGACATGTCCTGATACACGGCTTTTAAAATTGTGCATGTCAAAGGAAGTTTATAGCCGGCTGCCCTGATGCACTGTCTATTTTTTTCATTAATTTCTTCAATATACTCAGGTACTTAAGCTGCTCCTACCTGACCCTCCATACCCCTTATCTCCTGCCCCCAAACCTACCTCACCTCCCTATCTCCCCACCTTTATGGGTAAGTATATGTGAGTGAGCTCCAAATAGAAACGCATCCTGCTCTCTAGCCTAGAGTGCGTGACACCTTTTCATAGGTCACCCTCCGAAGGTGTGAACCCTTTCCCATATAAAAAATTATTAAAAAGTAAAAAAATAAATAAAAAAAAAAAAAAATTTTTTGAACAATTAAAAATAAATAATTATCAAAAATTATTAGGTGAACAAAAATATATTAAACATAATAAAAAATAAATATAAATAAAAGTTAAAAATAATTATAAAAAAATAAAATTAATAAAATAAAAAAAAAATTAAAAAGAAAGAATAGCAATAAAATAGAAATCATCCTTGTTTTCCAGAATACGTATTCCTTTGTAAGGGTTGCGCACTTAATGTAGGTGTCCTATCATTGCTAAAAATGTTTGTACTCCCAAGAGATGGGATTCCGAAATACGTTAAGGGTATATCCTCATTCTTGCTAAAACTCGTTGTGGGTACCTCTTTCTCTCTCGCTGTACCGGCCAACCGATCACACCGCGAACCCAGCTACTGTTTAAAAATAGTTCGTTCTGTGGGAGATATTTGCATCTATGTCGGTTTCCATAGTACCAAATTTCTTTATTTGGCATTCATTATTATTATTATTATTATTATTATTATTATTATTATTATTATTATTATTATTATTATTATTATTATTATTATTATTTAATTTTCTTAAAGTTCCGATTTCATGCTGCAAATAAAGTCTTCAGTAGAGGTATGCAATTTTTATTGTTATGTTTAACCATAAATAAGGTAATGCTTGCGCGTAAGGCCTAAGATATTAACAAATGTCCGTCAGAGTCAAGTTTAGGCCCAAAAAAAAACCAGTCGATCTTTGAACACCTGCGCATTAGGCCTAAGATAGGAAAATGTACTGGTTGGGCATAAAACAAGTTCACATTGTGAACAACTGCGAATTAGGCATACGATATTCTTTCTACGGAGATATTAGGCATAAAACAGAGTTTGACCTTCCATCTTTTAAAATTTCTCACTTATTACATTATTATTATTATTATTATTATTATTATTATTATTATTATTATTATTATTATTATTATTATTATTATTATTATTATTATTATTATTATTATACTTTTTATCATTTTTAACATTATTGTAGTATTTGTAGAAGCAGGAATAGTAGAAGATGAAATAGATACGTTCATTGTAGTAATATTTTCAAACTTCAATATTGATATTCTTGACAAAGTCTTATTCTCACAAACACACGCAGACACATATAAAAACATGGCCTCTCTCTCTCTTTCTATATATCTAACTATCTTTCTTTCTATATCTATCTATCGATCTATCTATCTATCTATCTATCTATCACTCTCTCTTTCTCTTTGTTACTCTTTTAGTCTTATTTATTACTTTCGACCTCTATGTTATTATTATTATTATTATTATTATTATTATTATTATTATTATTATTATTATTATTATTATTTATTATTATTATTATTATTATTATTATTGTGGTGCTTTTACATTACATCAGTCTTTTTATTATTTTTTCTTAGGCAGTAATGGTAGTAGTAGCAGCATAGATAAAGATAGATATTACAGAGCAGGATCAGGTGTTTTAACTACGAGATGAAGACACATGCTTAATTTCGTAGTTATCAAACTCGCCTATGCCAAATACTTGTTAACTGTTGTTTTAAAATTTACGTATACATGAATCCGTTCTGCACATTGTTCATCTGCTTCAGAATATAAGAAAATAAATTTCACAAAGAAGGAAAGTTTATTTAAAAAAAAATGGTCGTCGGTTCTTTTAACTTTATTAAATAAGTAACGAAATATTCAACAACAAATGTTTGTTTTTTTAAATTTTACTTTTAAAAATTACAAAAAAATATTTGAAATTTTTTTCATATAAAACTTTATATTTCTAATATACATATAAAGTAATGTACAAATAATGTCACATTGAAATTTCTCTTTAGAAAAAAGTCACAAACACTTTATAGTAAAACAAAATGTTTATTTTCCTAACATTATAAATAATTTAACTGAAGAAATTGTCGAACTTTACAATGTAAAAAAAATATTTAACAAAGAATATCCGAGTACCACAGAAGCAACCACACAAACTGACTTAGTTAACCCAATCACAAGGTGTATATAGATATATATATATATATATCTATATATATATATATATATATATATATATATATATATATATATATATATATATATATATATATATATATATATATATATATATATATATATATATATATATATATATATATATATATATATATATATATATATATATATATATATATATATATATATATATATATATTATATATATATTATATATATATATATATATATATATATATTTTTATATATATATATATCAAATATATAGATATATATATATATATTTTTATATATATATATATCTTTCGACATTATATAACAGAAACATATATATATCCTGTTAAAAGTTTTATATCCTTAGCATAATGTTTTTCGTAAAGAAAGCTCTACTATGATCTTCTTTTTTTTCTACTCTTTGTTTTTCAAAATATATTATTAGGTATATAGTTACTAGCCTTTTTACCTCTTCCTCGACATTGATAAACAGAAACATATACTCATCTGTTAAAAGTTTTTATCCTTAGCATAATGTTTTTCGTAAAGAAAGCTCTACTAATGATCTTTTTCTTTTTCTCTGACTCTTTGTCCTACTCTTTTCGGCATTTTGTTGAATCTTTTGCTGCAGAGCTAGACAAATCGTTACCTATCCAGCTTTGTGCCAGCCTTCACATTGATTTTTAAACTTATTTCCAGTCGTTACCTATTCTATGCAGTTACTTTTAATTGATGACCTTTCTGTCACTTTATCTCTCTATATTTCCAATGCCGATGACTTCACCCTTCATTGCTCTTTTCAATTTGGAAAGACGCCCCTCCAAACAGCATTTGATAGACGCAAGAAAGGTTGTCTTGGAGCAACTGACCTGTGATCTTTCCCTTATTTCAAATTGGGGTCTAAGAAAACATGGTCGTTTTCAATGCCACAAAAACTCAATTCCTCCATCTCTATACTCAACACAATCTTCCACACAACTATGATATCTTTATCGAAAGCACACATCTCAAAACTTTATCTCTCCTAAATATTCTTTTTCTCGTTATTTTCTTGGATCTACATTATTTTCCTTTCTAAAGAAGCTTCTAAGAGGCTAGGTGTTCTGAGGCGCCTTTAGAATTTCTTCACTCTCCACCAATTGCTTGCTTCTTTATAGGGGTGTTGTTCGCCTCTGTATGGAGTACGCCTCACACATCTGGATGGTTCCACTTATACTGATCTCCTTGGAAAGGTGGATTCAAGGGCTTTGCGTCTTAGCAACTCTCCTGCTCTCACTATTTCTCTCGTCTCCTTTTGCACATCGAATTGTTTCATCAGTCTCTCCATACTATTACTATTACAATGGGCATTTCTCTTCTGAACTATCTTATTGCATACCTTCTATATTGAGAAGGGATCTTTCGATACGTCTTTCAACACAGTGTCATTATTTCTCTGTCCAGTTCTCTGACCCCAGACTTAATCGCTATGCTCAATCTTGCTATACTCTATTGGTAAGTCTGGAACATACTCCCTTTATCTATTTTCCCAACTTTCTATGACTTACACACTTCCAAACGCCGTATATCGGGACATGTCGGTTTTTAATTTTACCAGATTTCCGATTTTCTCCCTAACTCTGGTTGAAATTTTAGTAGGCCTCTGGCCTTTGAATACTAGAGGTGAAATAAAAAATAATAATATATATATATATATATATATATATATATATATATATATATATATATATATATATATATATATATATATATATATATATATATATATATATATATATATATATATATATATACAGTGGATCATACCTGATAATTCGAAAAATTTCGTAGCAATTTATGTCCAGCCAAAAAAAAAAGGATAGGAAGAAATACTGCAATAAAATTGCTAAATATATATATATATATATATATATATATATATATATATATATATATATATATATATATATATATATATATATATATATATATATATATATATATATATATATATATATATATATATATTACTATTCTTTGGAAATCTGATTTTAATAATGAACAACACTAAAGCTCTGAACATTCTTGATGAAATAAAATTTTTCCTTTGAAAATATCTTTAATTAATATTCCAAATAATTTAATCGGCAGTTCGGGAAATTGTACTTTCCCATCATCAATATATGAAAAGTATAATTGAGGATGAATAACTTCAACAAGTGTTTTTAAAATTAAATCGCCAGTAAATATGCTTTGCACTTTCATTTCAATATTAAATTTGGAATCACAATTAATATAGCACAAATAGTTGGAATGGCCATTGTCGCTAATGAATGACGGTTAAAGTTTGGCTATGTAAAAGGATTTTAATATTTTCAAATCGTTCTGTTAGTTGGTTTGGAAAATCAATTAAGGTATGTAGGGTGATGGTTAGTGTGATTGTGATTTCTGATGCTGAATGATTTTGGACATGATAAGGAAAACGGTGTAGTTATTTTAAATAAATCTGATTATATTGACGACATAACCTTCATTATGACCAATGATAAATTTGTAATTATAAATAAATATTCACTAAAACTACCTTTGGCCTTAGAAGATAAAATTAATCATAACCTCCATAAATTCTATAATAATAACACTCTATAAACTGGATTACGATTCCTGTTATTCAGAAGATTTACCCCCCCCCCTGGTAACCTTCACGGTCTCAAAAATACGTAAACCCAATATCCCTATCAGACTGATACTAACTGCTTACATCACACACAATTATAATGTGGATATATTTTTGGTTCCTTTTTTGTCATCTTTTAGCACCAACGAATGCTCTTTATAAAATTCATACAATTTCAAAAACTATATATTTTCTGTCTCCGACCTTCATAAATACTACCTATCGAGTTTCTACATACAATCCTTTTACCCAAATATCCCCACTTCGGAGGCCATCAACATCTCAACTACATCTTTCAACCTCGATTCAGCTTTCTAAATTTTACTAAATCGGAATTCCAGGAATTTTGAATCTGTCAACATCTGATACCTATTTCATTTTCAATAAAAAACTTTATTACCAATCTAATTCCCTAGACACTATCCTTGCTAACATTTATTTAAAATATTATGAACCTAATTAATTATCACAAATACCGTCTCACATTAAGCTCTCTTATTATAAATGGTACATGGATGACAACTTTTTCTTTTAACTGATAAACACAAAGTGTCTTATTTTTTTAACTTTTTGAATTAATAGCTCCCCAAGACCCCAGCATGAATTTCACTAAGGAAGAGGAATTAGAAAACAGTTTATTCTTTCTTAAAGTTGCTTATCACAAAAACATCATTCCAGTTTCAGTCTAAATTCTATCACAAATCCACTATAACCAATCACTCTCAAAATTTGTTTAGCCACATCCATTTTTTGATTTAAATACAACAACATTAAAACTCTAGCTTATAAATTTTTCCACTTCACCTCTAACTGTCACGAATTCCATAAAGTTTTTTGGCTACGACCGGGAGGGGAGGAGCTAAGGACGGTAGTGAAGGAATGTACTTCTAATGTAATGAGAGTAAATCCAACAAAAAGTAAAATACTAATGGTTTGGTAGTGGAAATGAGGTAATAACAGGAGAGGAATGGGGCATCGAGGTAAGGATAGAAAGATTTGAGGAGGTGGAAGAGTTCAAATATCTGGTAATGCTGGTAGTGGGAAAGGGGAGGTGGATAGAGAAATGAAGAATTGTGATGGAAGGATTGGAAGTGATGAGAGGATTGAGGTAGGCATGGAAAAAGATGAGTGTACTGAGGGAAATAAAGGTAAGAATATTGGAGAATATATGTCTACCATCGGTAGTGTATGGGTGTGAAACATGGATAATTGATGCTCACGCGAGAAACAGATTGGAGTTTCCGAGATGAAGGGTTTGAGGGCGATATATGGTTCAGAAGGATATATAGGATTAGGAAAGAAAGAATAAGGGAGATGTGTGAATGGAAGAGGGGAAGAGTGGTCAGAGCGGAGAGAGACGTATTAAGGTGGTTTGGACGTATGTGTGGGATGAATGAAGATAGGATGGTGGGTAGAGTGGTAAGATCAAAGGTGGAGGAGGGAAGGGAAAGGTTAATATGGAGATGGATGGATTGAGTAAGGGAGTTTTGAGAGTGTGAGGTTTGAGAATTAAAGAAGGTAGGAAAGTTGCGGAGGATAAAGCGATCTTGAGGATGGCGATGAAAGTTTTTTTTCTCTTTGACATTTTGGTGAATTATTTACTGTTGAGCTGTGTAGTTCTCTCTAATTTTCTTTCTGCTCATTTTACAGTAGCTTATAGACGGCTACCGTTCATCCCTTAAACCAATAAATAGTGGCCTATTCTGTTCTATAATCAACTTATTCCTTCTTTTCATAAATGATTTATCTTTCAATTCATCTCCTATTCACTTAATGCTGACGATTCCAAACTTCATTACCTCTTTTAATTTAAAAGATAACCCACTAAATGGAAAATAGTAAAGCTAAGAGGGAGGCACTGGAACAACTGGCCTCTGATTTTTATTTTCTCTTCAGTTTGAGCAAATTCAGAAAAATGTTTTTTTCAGTGTCTTATATCCATCTACCGACATAATCTTGGTTTCAAAAGCACATACACAACTCAAACTTTCCTGTTTTCTTTAATTTTCTTTGTATTTCCTTCTCTCGTGATCATTCTTGCAATTATCTCATTTTATCTATCATCAAACAACCTGGTAGTACGTATCACATATCTGAGGTGGTTCATTTAACATATTGCTGACATTATAAATCATCATACTTTAACATATTTCTCCCCTTGAAAAGGTGAAGTCTTTGTTATTTCGACTTTTAAATCTCTCGCTTTCACTAACTCTCTCCTATTCCATTCTGGCAGTCGAACTGATTCATCACATTTCTTGTCTATCACTATTACAATAGTGACTTTTCTTCTGAACTCTTTACTCGTATTTACACTTCCTGTGACAAAATTTCGAGCGATTCGTCCATCCATGAAGTCTCATTCGTTCTCTGACTAGCTCTCTGAACCTAGATTTAACCAGTTATGTTCATTCTTACAAAGAGTGCACTGGAAAAGAATGAAATACTCTTTTTTTTATACTATTTTAAAACTTCATTCGACTTGCTCACTTTCAATCGCCATGTTTCGTATCATGTTGACCTTTAATCTGAATAAAGGAATTGGCTATTTCTCCAACTTCGGTGGAATATATAAAGATAAAAATACCTTTCAGCAGTAATGCAATAATGGTGCAGAGTTTCGTTGCAAAAGACATTTCATATGATCTTAGATTCACATGTATTTAAAATTTGGTTAACTCACAAAACATTTTGAGAGGCGTATGATTAAAAGCTTAAGTACATGTTTCTTATTACAGTAATTAGGCATGGACATAAATCAAAATTTGGCCAAATCCAAGAGTTCCCAAATTCTAGTATATATATATATATATATATATATATATATATATATATATATATATATATATATATATATATATATATATATATATATATATATATATATATATATATATATATATATATTGCTTCTGCTAATAAGGATTTGAACCCCGGCCTCTTAGGTGGTCAGACATTGCGCTAACCACTACACCACTAATGGTACAAAAAGGAATCTGCTAGAACTTCCCTTGAATAAACGTCAGGGTTGACAGTCCCAGCGGAATCCTCCGACAATTTGTATACTTTTACTTTTTGTACCATCAGTGGTGTAGTGGTTAGCGCAATGTCTGACAACCTAAGAGGCCGGGGTTCGAATCCTCATTAGCAGAAGTAAAAGTATACAAATTATATTCCACGGTTTTATTGTGGTAATTACAGTATAAAATATGAATCTGTGGTTTACGAGGATAGAACTCTGGCTTGTTAACCCTACACCCGAGTGTGGTCGGAGGATTCCGCTGGGACTGTCAACCCTGACGTTTATTCAGGGGCAGTTCTAACGGATTCCTTTTTGTACCATCAGTGGTGTAGTGGTTAGCGCAATGTCTGACCACCTAAGAGGCCGGGGTTCAAATCCTTATTAGCAGAAGCTATATATATATATATATATATATATATATATATATATATATATATATATATATATATATATATATATATATATATATATATATATATATATATATATATATATATATATATATATATATATATAAAGGAAAAAAATTAGTTTTATAACAATATTTCTACCTAAAGTCAGGCACATATGTCCATCATCTTCTCCAACATTATTTACTGTCTTGTTGATAAACAGAATTAAGAAAGTAAGAAAGAAATTTCCACAGCAAGCAAATGTGCATCGCTTCTGTAAGTCAAGTTTGTGTGGAGTAAAAATGTATGCCAAGACTAAGATGAAAAGAAAAAATGCGGATATTGCAATGGCCGTTCTTTTCAAATACTCGGTGACATTTTCATACTGAGAATAACCATCATCATCATCCCCGACTTCTTCATAGCAAATGAGAGCAACTTCTTCTATTATCCCGTCCCCTGAAAATGAAAAAAAAAAAATAAAAGAAATGTGATTCTCTGTAACATAACGGTAGAGATTAGATGTAAATTTTTATAAAAAGGGTTAGCTACTGTAGTCCAATGGTTCCCAAAGTGTATGCCGCAACACCGCTGGGATGCCGCAGCTTCCCCACAGGGGTGAAGAGAAACGTTAGAAAAATTTCATAATTTTATTTGTGTTTTCAATATAATCTTCTTAATCAGTATTAATAATAATAATAATAATAATAATAATAATAATAATAATAATAATAATAATAATAATAATAATAATAATAATAATAATAATATTTTAAAGAGAAAAAATTCTCCGAGCGAATTAAGAACGTTTTTAACGTTCCCTTTTTTCTGTTCGTATGTAAACAGTTGTGGGTTTCGCGTGGTCTTAATATTGAAATGGATTGTGTCAAGTGAATATTTTTGAGTGTTTAAATTAAGTCAAGAAAAATTTTAATAATTTTATTTCAGTTTTCAAACATTTCAATATATTAATCATGATTTTAATCTTTTTTTTTTGTCAGTAATATTATACTAATAATAAAAATAAGTGTTTTTAAGAATTTTTTTTTTGAAAAAAAGCAAGATCAATATATAAAAAATTTACGTTAAAATTCATAGGCCTACAATCCCTATATTATAAGGGCCTATAAGCCCCCTCCCCCATATATATATATATATATATATATATATATATATATATATATATATATATATATATATATATATATATATATATATATATATATATATATATATATATATATATATATATATATATATATATATATCTTAGGTAAGAACAGTGAATATTGTAATTTTTAAGTATTTCTTCTTTTATGTATTTTGAAAAATGGATCAGTGTCTACCAAACGCTAATAAGTGTTGTGAGAATGAAAGCAAAAATACCGCTCACCAGTGGCAAGAATATGAAGAAATGTAAATATCGAAAATATGATGACAGTTATTTGGACTTTGATTTTACGTCGACAGAGGTCAGTATTGAAGAGAGGCCGCAATGTATACTGTGTGTTAAAATTTTGACTCCAGACTGTATGGCTCCATGTAAGTTGAAATGCTCTTTAGAAATCAATCATAACAGTTTGATTAGTAAATCTGGTGACAACTTTGTAAGAAAGTTAAAAGAATTAACTTAGGCTTAAAAAAAAGAATGATCACCTAGATTCCTTCAAGGTAAACACTTGGGTGGTTAGGCTTACGCTAATAGGTTTATTCCTACTTTCTCACTCTAGAATGGGAAAGAAATTCCCGTTGTGAAGCAAACGTTGAGCAGCCAAGATGGTCTCTACTCTCAAATACAAATTTGGGACCCATGTTACCTCATGGAAAAAAATGACATATCCTGATTGAAACTTAACCTTGATGTTTAGACGGAAACCCAACGGGGAGCAATATTTTTTGTCTACTCTAGTCTATAATGGAAATCGGCCTCTATTCATAAAATATAAAATTTCAGGAAAGGGTATAAAGCAAGATGATCGTAAGAAGTTTTTAAGTACATTCTATTAAAGACTTCTCCAGAGACGATTTAAAATTTTATTATCTAAATGATCTACATGGTGAACAAGTAAAGGGAGGTTTCTATAAGCAATAAGTACAAAATATTAGATTTGATGATAAGAGCGATGTAAATA
>SEYY01001993.1:0-2500 GCA_009176605.1 Armadillidium nasatum | reverse complement strand
CTATATATATATATATATATATATATATATATATATATATATATATATATATATATATATATATATATATATATATAATATATATATATATATTTTTTATATATATATATATATATACCCTCTGGTGGGCAAAGGCCAGAGGCGTACTAATTTCCTCCGGAGTTCAAAAATATTAGATTTTGGTCGTTAAAGGCCGACATGCCCAGATACACGGCGTCTAAATGTGTGCAAGTCAAAGGAAGCCGGGAAACAGATAATGGGAGTGTGCTCCAGACTTTATCAGTAGAGTACATGTATGATTGAGCTTAGCGGTTATGTCTGGGGTCGGAGAGTTGAACAGAGAAAGGATGAAAATGTGAAGAAAGACTTGTAGCACGAACTCTACTTATTGGAAGAGATATTTAAAGGGAAAAGCTCAGAATATCAGTGTCCATTGTAATATCGATAGTATAGGGAGAGTGACGCAACATTCGACGAGCAGAAAGAGACTGCAGAGAATTAGTAAGAGCGGGAGAGATGAAAAGCCCTAGACTTGAACCACCCTTGATGTGCGAGGAGTACTCCATGAAGGGGCGAACAACACCCCTATACAGAGCAAGCAACCGGGGTGCCGTGATGAAATACTGAAGGTGACTCAGAAAACCTAACCTCTAAGAAGCTGGTTCATAAAGAGAAGTTTTGTGATCTTTCCAAGAAAGATCACAAGTAAAAGAAACACCGGGAATATTAAGAACAGCTGAAGGTTTGAGTTGAGTGTTTTCGAAGAAGATATCAGAGTTGTGTGGAAGATTGTGTCGAGTAGAGAGATGGAGAAAATTAGTTTTTGATGCATTGAAAACGACAATGTTTTCTCTGCCCCAATTTGAAATACGTGAAAGATTAGAGGTTAGATGCTCCAAGGCTACCCTCCATGCATCTACTAACTGCTGTGGGAGGGGCGATTTTCAAACTGGAAGGAGTAATGAAGGGTGGAGTAATCAGCAAAGGAGTGGATAGGAGATGAAATAATAGAAAGAAGGTCATTAATGAAAGTAGAAAAAGTGTTGGGAATAGGACAGAACTAAAGGATGAACGGTAGCCGTCTACAACAGCTGCTATAAAACGACCGGAAAGAAAATTAGAGAGAGGTCACAGAGTGAAGGATAGATATCGAAAGAGGGAAGTTTGGAAATCAAAGCTTTGTGCCAGACTTTATCGAATGCTTTCGATATATCCAGCGCGACAGCAAACGTTTCAATGATATATATATATATATATATATATATATATATATATATAGATATATATATATATATATATATATATATATATATTATATATATATATATATATAATAGTAAAAACCCAGAGGAAATAAAAACAAACTTAATTAAAATTGGAGCAAGGCTTTCGAAGGGATAGCCACCCTTCCTCTTTCAGGCTCTTGTTTATTGAAACACTTTTTTTTTTTAAATATAAAATTTTTAATAAACTAGAGCCTGAAAGAGAAAGAGTTTCAATCTCTTCGAAAGTTTTGCTCCAATTTTAATTAAGTTTTGCTTTTATTTTCTGTGGGGTTTTTTACTATCTAAAATTTTACACTGTTATAGTGTTTATATATATATTTATATATATATATATATATATATCCCGTCGATATTGTATGCGTCACTTATATATATACTATCGCTATTATATATATATATATATTATTATATATATATATATAGATTATAGGGGGAGGACGTAGCGCCGTCCGAAGCGATGCAAGTACCCCCCATTGGGCATAACTCACGGAGTGATAGGATGGGCTAGACCATTCCGTTTCACTCCGTTGCCCTTTGGTTCGTTCCTTTTCGCGTTTCACCTTCTCAGGGGGTCTCTAGTGTACCTCTGCCCCACTCTAGAGTGTCTATGCTCCTACTACCTCTCCACCCCAATTCTTCACACGTTCCCACATTTTACAAGCGCTTACTCTTACATTACCTTTATAATAACAAATCAAAATGGCGAAATCTACAGCTGCCTCGGAGATGCTGCGAGGGGTGGCATCCAAAGAATGCCCTTCAACCTCCACCCCTTACCCCATCATCACCTGGGGGTTGGCGGTCTCCGATGATGGGAAGGGTGCCACCACGACCCGGCGTCCGGCTTGCCCCGATGCACGGTCTTCTTTCTTCATTAATTTCTGCAACATTCGCTGTCTCTTTTCTAATTTCCCCTTTGTCGAACACCATCTCTCTTCTCCTAAACCTCATCCCCTGTTTCTAACCGAAACTCAGTTGCTTGAGTGTGCTGACAGCAAACCTTATTCTTTTACCTCCTACTGTCTCTATCCTCAATTTTCAGCCAAAGGCAGTTGTTGCGCATATGTGCACAACGATGTTATTTGCTCTCGTGTCTCTAATTTGGAGTCTCCTGAATTTTCTAGCTTATGGCTTAAGCTCTCTTGCAATTCTACTACTAAATTTATTTGTTCTGTTTATTTATCTCCTTATTCCACTGACTATGAAAAATTCTT
>SEYY01001992.1:5000-12784 GCA_009176605.1 Armadillidium nasatum | reverse complement strand
GGCATTATCTGCCAGTCAGTTCAGCCTCAATCTCCAGTTTTTCGGATCTGCAAAAGCGTTGCTACTCCTCAGCTTATCTAGGTCAGGGAAGCCATGTTTCCCAAGCACCGCCTCCACCTCCTCCTTGATATTTCTCTCGGTCTTCCTCCTTCCGGTCTCCACTCTCAACACCTCTTCGCCACCCCTTGGTCATTCATTCTTTCCAGGTGACCCAGCCACCTTGGTTGAGTCTTTTCTATCTTATTTATGATAAAGCCTACCCCAACCCTCTCCCTAATATGCTCATTTCTCATCCTATATCTTCTACTCTCCCTTCATTGTTCAAAGAGAGTCTCATATCAGCAGACTGTATCCTGCTTCTTGACTTGGTGGTTAATATCCAGCATTCCGTTCCATACATCAATATCGGTTTCAGAATGGTCTCAAAAAAATTATTTCTTTTAAATGTAAAGGTTGTTCTCATTCTTCAGCAAAGGATAGAAAACCCCTTCTCGCATCTACCATATTTGCTAATTCTCTCTGTGATGTCAACACCTCCTTTCTTGAATACACTTTCTTGATACTTAACAGATTCAGACTTTTCTATCCTCCTTCCATCTATCTGAATGTTTAGTCTTTCCACATCCTCTTTCTCTTTATCCTCAGATTAATGGTTTTTTTTCCTTATTCATCCTCAGACCAGGCCACTTCACAACACTAATTTAAATTTATTTAGCCCAGTCTCTACTTTTACATCTCTACCCACACTCCAGAACGCAATGCATATGCAATAATACCATGATCTGCTTCTCCTTCCCACTGCTCCTTGAGTCTTTGAATAATATTGTCTATGTAAACAATGAATAACACAAGGTGACAACACACTATCTTGCTTCACTCTTTTATTTTCGTGTCCAGTACGTACTCTTCATGAACAGAACTCGCACAGCCCATTGACTGCTCTTAACATTCTACATGATATTATGCAATCTCTTTTGAAAGACCTCCACAAATTGCTTCTGGGAACTGAATCAAAAGCCTTCTGCAAATCTATAAAAGCTACATTTACTCCGATGTTATATTACCATATCTTCTCAACTATTTGTCTCAAATCGAAGATAAAATACGTTGTCTATAGCCATGTTCCTCACCCAGCTTTGGCTCAATTCTTTCCCTCAATCTCTTTTCTATCATTCTTTCATAAACCTTTAATATATGGTTTATTAATGATTATATATATATATATATATATATATATATATATATATATATATATATATATATATATATATATATATATATATATATATATATATATATATATATATATATATATATATATATATATATATATATGAGCTTTTCAGAAAAATGTTCCCTTTTCGTAAAAAGAACAAAGAATTAATATGTATAATTTATAACTAACCTTATTTAATCTAAAAGGATCTAAAATTAACTAAAAGCATTTTAAGCTAAATAAAAATAAAGCCTGATCATATTACAGAAGAGATATATATATATATATATATATATATATATATATATATATATATATATATATATATATATATATATATATATATATATATATATATATATATATATATATATATATATATATATATATATATATATATATATATATATATATATATATATATATATATATATATATATATATATATATATATATATATATATATATATATATATATATATATATATATATATATATATATATATATATATATATATATATATATATATATATATATATATATATATATATATATATATATATATATATATATATATATATATATATATATATATATATATATATATATATATATATATATATATATATATATATATATATATATATATATATATATATATATATATATATAACAGCTATATACTTTTATTACATCAAATTTGTATCTTGACCTAATAGTGTTGATTGAAGCGGTCCTTAATTACTGTCGATCAGTAAAAAAAGGAGAAAAATCAACTTTCTCTTCTTGTCCTTCTCAAGGTCAACTTTGTTATAATTAACAGTACTTTGTTATGGATTTCATTATTATTATTATTATTATTATTATTATTATTATTATTATTATTATTATTATTATTATTATTATTATTATTGTTTTGTTATCGTTGTTATTGTTATTGTTATTGTTATTGTTATTGTTATTGTTGTTGTTGTTGTTGTTGTTGTTGTTGTTGTTGTTGTTGTTGTTGTTGTTGTTGTTGTTGTTGCTGTTGTTGTTTATTGTAGTTGTTTTTGTTTTTTTTTTTGTTGTTGTTGTTGTTGAAGTTATTATTATTATTATTAACAATAATAATACTGATAATAATAACAATAATAATAATAATAATAATAATAATAATAATAATAATAATAATAATAATAATAATAATAATAATAATAATAATAATAATAATAATAATATTTTATCTTATATATTATTATTATTATTATTATTATTATTATTATTATTATTATTATTATTATTATTATTATTATTATTATTTATTAATTATTATTATTATTATTATTTATTATTATTATTATTATTATTATTATTATTATTATTATTATTATTATTATTATTATTGTTATTATTATTATTATTATTATTATTATTATTATTATTATTATTATTATTATTATTATCATCATTGTACACATCCTTGTAAAATTATCAAAATCCATTCCACTGAATGTATACATTCTGTGAATAAAGTTTGAGAATTGAATTTAATTAATTATTATTATTATTAGTAATATCATAATCATTATTATTATTATCATCTCGCCTATCTCCACGTACTCTACTGCCTGTCAATATGTGATTGCTTCATTTAATACCTCTTTCAACTTCTGTTTACAATGCCAGAAAAAGATAATTCATATATATTTTATATAATTATTAATATATATAATATATATAATTATCAGAGTCCGATAATTATTTATGAACCTTCAATCCTATCTTTCAAAAGTTTATCTATACTGAAATTTCAGGTTATCTACACTCTATCAGTAAGGAGTCACATCTTTTAAGTCATAAAAGGGAAACTTCAAATGAACTTCTGATCAACCTAATAGTACATAATCAACTTCGAGGATAACCATTCTCCATAGTACACAATCCATTACATTAGACAAACCATAATACTTTCTAACCAAATCCCGGATATCCGTCTCATACAAGGACATTGACGAGTGGAATGGTTTCCCAGTATATTTTCAGGAACCAACCATTTTAGGGTCTTTTCGAAAAAATATTAAAAATTGCTTATAATTGTAGTACTAAAGTGGACTCCATATTGACCACTGGTCATCTTCATACAGAAGAAATCGCCTCCAGGAGGTGGTATTGGCCATGGATTTCTCTAACGCAAGAAGCCCCCCTCCCCCCGTCCTGCTCATTTTGCTGCACTAACTTATCCTCTTTCTGTGGTTCTTATATTCGTGGGTTGTGAGGCTCTAACAAACCCTAGACGAAAGTTCTTTCCTGATATCCACAATATCCCTCTCCAGAATTGCCTTGCACGTGTCCTCTCCGAATATCCCCACTTACGTAGTGATAACATTCCTCCTTCATCCACCATCTGAAAATCTTCTATAAGATATAAGCTTGTGAGCACTGTTCTGTTGTTCAGTCTAGAGACTTCTTCTGTTATTTTTGTACTGACACAGTATAGCCGCATTCAGCTAACTGTGTAGGTTTTTCTATCTCTATTCAAAAAAAAAAAAAAAAAAAAAAAAAAAAAAAAAAAAAGAAAAAATGTCTGCTGTTGTCTTATTACAGTTATTGTTGCTGCTAGTGTTTAGTTTATTATTATTATTATTATTATTATATTATTATTATTATTATTATTATTATATTATATTATTATTATTATTATTATTATTATTATTATTATTATTATTATTATTATTATTTTTCATTGCTGTTCTTATTTTATTATTATTGTTGTTGTTGTTGTTTTTGCTGTTGTTGTTATTGATGGTGATTTTTCAATTCATTAATTCATTAATCTTAATAAATTTTTAAAAATATTTGAAAAACAGCAAAAAATTGGAGTAAACATTAAATAAATAAAGAATCGGCAAATGCTAAATTTTGAAAATGAATTTTTAATTAATTTTAATTAAATTTGCCTTCAAAATTAATGAATTCTCAATAATTTAGAAAAGAAAAAAAAATATAAAAAATTTAATCAGAAGAAGAAATCTTGCCACTTTTAAAGGACTCATATAGATAGTAGATAGATAGATAGATAGATAGATAGATAGATAGATAGATAGATAGATAGATAGATAGATAGATAGATAGATAAAGTATCAAGGACAGGAATAAACAGATAGCAATTATTTAAATCGGTACTTTAAAATACTACTACTACTACTAATAATAATAATATTATTATTATTATTAGTATTAGTATTATTATTATTAGTTATTATTATTATTAAATCTATTCTGATAAGAGAAAAAACTTCAAATTACTTTTTGAAATAATGTTTGTTAGACATCTATTCGTTTTAAAGCAAATCAGATTTTTTTCCTTCTCAGAGATAAAAATAAGGGGAAAAAAATTTGTTCTTAAAACTTGTTTCGTCTCTTTCGAAATACGTCTCATATACTTCATATCTTTGTCCATCATAAAGAAGAAAACCATCATAAAGAAGAAAACTTGTATAGAGTTCAAATAAAAAGATCAATAACATTCTTATTACATTGAAAGCCCTCTCTCTAACTGGATAAGTCTATTCTGTATACGTATATCAGTATATGTATGAATGTTTTGTCTTCATGTATGTATATATTTGTATATGTGTGAATGTTTTATCTTCATACATTGGTATATATATGAATAATTCCTGTATTTGCGCTTTACCACTTATCTATAAGGCTATTGTGACAACTGTTGTATTATATGATAAAATTGTACGTAACACTCTCGTTTTTGGCATGTTAACAGCAGTTATAGGTGTGACTTATACCCAGCACACTAGAAGATCCAAGATGTTCCTTATATATATATATATATATATATATATATATATATATATATATATATATATATATATATATATATATATATATATATATATATATATATATATATATATATATATATATATATATATATATATAGGTTAAATAAGGTCCAGTATGAATATTTCTGGTGCTGGTTATAAGATTCGTCAATTATGCCGTTCATATGTTTCACTATCATGGTTATCAGCAGGGCCACTGACCCCACTAAAATGCACATGAGTTTTTTACAAGTGAGTGTGGCATGGGGGGGGGATGGTGGAAATGTAAGCGGTTTCACCCTTTATACTCGATAATTAAAATTGGTGCTTTCATCTGAAAATTTGTTTTTTCTTTAGAATTTCCATGCGAGATAGGGCGTTACAGAAAGATGTGTAAGAGAATTAATGAAGGTATAAAAAAAATAAAGCTTTGCATAAATTTTATTATTAATATTCAATTGTAACATAATTAAAATTTTCATTTATTCATTCATATAACTTTTATAGAAGATACATTCTTTGCTCTTGGCTAAAGCATAATCTCACTAATTATTTATGACAAGCATTCCCTTTCATTATTTGTGATAAGTTATAATTAAATTGTTATTTCTTTGTAATCTAGTTTTGCTTCAATATCAGATTCACTTGCAAGAACACTTAGGAAATCATCACGATCTTGAGTTTGGGATATTCAAAGATCTATTTTTATCTATTTTATTCTTAATTTCCAACCGATTTGCATAAAACGAAAAGCAAAATCCGGCATTTTGAGAGCTCTAAAACGTCCATTTCGAGCGTTTTTCGTTATGATTTTTAGTTCATTTTAATTGGCCCTTGAAAGAAAATCGATATAGGGAGCAAAACTATGTATCGAATTGACTTGAAAATTATATCTCAAAAATATTAAGGACAGGAGTAGGTTTTAGTCATGTTTTTGAAGATGTTGTAATTGTGAGGAAGATTATAATGAGGGAAAAGATGAAGGAATTGAGTTTTTGAGGCATTGAAAACAACCACATTCTTCTTAGTCCAATTAAAAACTAGAGAAGGATTAGACATTAGTTGCTGCAACACCACCCTCCTTTTATGAGTTAAGAGCAGTTGAATGAGAGTGCTTTCAAAAGAAAAGGAATAATGGAGAGAAAGTTGTCTGCAATGAATTAGCGATGAAGCGATAGAGAAGATAAATAACGAAAAGTAGAAAAGGAATTGGGGTTATAAGAGAACCCTGACGAATACACCTATTGATAGATTTAAAAAAATGAATATCTATTTTTGGAAGCCACCTCTCTTGTCTTCTCCGAGACTACGTCTATTTACGCGTATTTTTGAGTATGTTATCCAAATGTAATACATATTAGTTGGTGTACGAATAAAGAAGCCTGTAGGTCACCTATAGTCACCTCCAAGTAGTACTCATTAGGAAGAATGTTAAAATGAGAGGGATGGGGAAAATTTTGGCACCAGAATGAAATGAGATGTTCTCAATATATATATATATATATATATATATATATATATATATATATATATATATATATATATATATATATATATATATATATATATATATATATATATATATATATATATATATATATATATATATATATATATATATATATATAGCCAAAGCTCTCTGTTGAGCCTCTTTGTAACAGTCTTTCTTTCATTGTACATGTAATTTAAAGATTTTTAATCAATAAAAAAATTTTAAATTAATGTTCAAATTTGATATATTCATAATAATTGAAGAAAGACCCTTTCAAAGATTTCTATCAAATTTATTATCTATAAAAGCCCTACTTAATAAATTTTGAAGTGGAAAACTTTATTTTTAATAGATTTTAAGTAAAATTTAACATTTTATTCATATTTCTTTGATTGCAATTTGTTGCCCCTTAAAATTTACGGTAGCTATTGGCCTTTTATCTCCTTATCTCCTTGTCTCCTTTCCCTATCCCCAGCGTGCACTAATGACTCTGTCGGTAACCTTTTCTTTTTGTTGATTTCTGCTACGGTTCGGCTAGAGCTCGGATTCAGGCTCCGATTCTAGATCCGGAATCATGTCCAAATCTCTTTATTTTGTGGTTCAAATACTTTTGAACCGACTCCAGTTGGGCTATTGCTCTACCCCCAAAACTGGTTCCGGAATCATGTCCAAATCTCTTTGTTTTGTGGTTCAAATACTTTTGAACCGACTCCAGTTGGGCTATTGCTCTACCCCCAAAACTGGTTCCGGAATCATGTCCAAATCTCTTTGTTTTGTGGTTCAAATACTTTTGAACCGACTCCAGTTGGGCTATTGCTCTACCCCCAAAACTGGTTCCGGAATCATGTCCAAATCTCTTTGTTTTGTGGTTCAAATACTTTTGAACCGACTCCAGTTGGGCTATTGCTCTACCCCCAAAACTGGTTCCGGAATCATGTCCAAATCTCTTTGTTTTGTGGTTCAAATACTTTTGAACCGACTCCAGTTGGGCTATTGCTCTACCCCCAAAACTGGTTCCGGAATCATGTCCAAATCTCTTTGTTTTGTGGTTCAAATACTTTTGAACCGACTCCAGTTGGGCTATTGCTCTACCCCCAAAACTGGTTCCGGAATCATGTCCAAATCTCTTTGTTTTGTGGTTCAAATACTTTTGAACCGACTCCAGTTGGGCTATTGCTCTACCCCCAAAACTGGTTCCGGAATCATGTCCAAATCTCTTTGTTTTGTGGTTCAAATACTTTTGAACCGACTCCA
>SEYY01001992.1:0-2500 GCA_009176605.1 Armadillidium nasatum | reverse complement strand
TTTGATAACAGCTTACGTTAATAATAACCTTAAACCCTCTTCGGAACTGAAATGATACTTTAAAAGTAGATTGATAAAAGGTGACTGTACGATGCTCAGAACATTAATAAAAAATTATGGAAATGACTTCTAAATGGTTTTTTTTAAAAGGTTTATTGTGTTTTTATGTAGAGAAAAAAAAAAACCTTTAGAAATGTTGAAATTTATGGTGGTAGCTATGAAAAGAGATTCGATAAGTTCTCAGTAATTTGTTATAGGATGAAAATATTATTTTTGAATCACTCCAGTTGATTTTGTGTCCTGTTTCTATGGTGTGCTTGAAAATGGAGTTATTGTAATTTTTTGGAAATTCGGAAATTTAAGGTCTTTATTAAATTACAACAAATACCTACACTTTGGGTGTAGTCTAAGCTTTTTTAACTCATCAACTCTTCTACTCTCACTAACTCTCTACAATCTTGTTCTGACCACCGAAGTTTGCCATCACTCTCCATATTTGTGTATAGAGCTAAATGAAAACTGAAGCAATATGCGCTGTCTACTTTTCGTTCGTGAAGAACAGCAGTGTTGTATATCTTTTTATCACACTTGATCGTGGAATTTTAATTTTCATTCGTCGCAACTTTTAAAATTTGAATATTCTCATAAAACTAAGAAAATGGCACATAAAAAATGAACGTGCATTAAGGAAAGAATATTATGAGTGATGAAGCAAGATGCAGCAGACCTGGAGTCAAAATTTACGAAGACATCCTCTCTGGTACTTTGGTGGAAGCGAAACTAAGGTTTTTAGAGCTCTCCGTGATCAGAGCAGAGAATTTTGGAACGAACCCAACATTAATTAATTCATACATATGTGGGGAATTTCGTTATACAGAGCAAGTAACTAGGGGTAGTGTGAGAACACTTTAAAACACCTTTTCGATCACTTATCCTTTTAAAAGATTGCTTTGTGATAGGGGTAATATGATCCTACTTTCGCTGAATGTCAAGAGAAAAAGAAAACACGAATATTAAGGACTAAGGAAATTTGAATTATGTACTTTCCAAAAATATATTATTGGTATACGAAAAAATATGCTAGGTATGTAAAAGAAAGACTTGAGCTTTAGGCAATTAAACAATAACCATATTTTCTCTATTCTAATTAAACTAGGAGAAAGATTAAAGATCATTTGCTTTAATTTCGTCCTCCAACATCAGCTCAAGTTTTTGCTCCTTGAAATGTTTCTTTTAAACTCAAGTAAATCCAATCAATGTAAATTTGGGTCATTGGCATAACAGTGAATAAGAAACGAAGTGCAAGTTGAAAAACGATTGGGTATTGAAAAAAAATATTGGTTACAGAAGAACACCATTGTTAATGTACTTAAAAGATGGATAGTGAATGTTTATCAAAGATGCTTAAGAAAGAAAGAAAATAAAAATCAGAAATATTTGGCATATGTTGGAGGCTTTCTGTATAGCCCTGCGTCATTATATTTTGCTATGTGGTTTTTATGGTAACACAGAACTTTAACCACACTTTAAAAACAAAAAAATATATACACTCATTGAAAAGTACGATAATACAAGGATTTGAATCATCTTCCTTGGTGATTCGAACAATCAATGTTGTTCGTTGCTTATCCTATAGAGCCTCCTCCAAATTTCAAGAATGAGCTTTATATATAAGCTTATTTTTGATTCTTCTAATATTATCTCATTGGCAAAGAGTTCTTCCCGATTCTGACCGTTTAATCAAGCCCTCTGTACTTCTGGAACGGCGTCGGAGGGGACCCGTTCTCTAGGGGACTCGCAGAGGGTAGAGGCTGATAAACGAGGCATTTTAAGGGCAGAGGAAAGAAGTTAATTTTTCCTCCTGAATTAGGGTATCAACCGTGAGTGACCACTGGAGCATATAATAAACATAAAAAAAAGAATTTCTAAAGACAAAAATTATCAATATTTCTTATTATTTATTGAATTTAGGATTTTTTTTTTTTTTTTCCTTTAAAATTGATTGATGCTATTTTCATTTGAAAATAACAGTATAAAATTTCTCCTCAAGACCTCAATGACCCTCGTTCATTTTTATATTTATTATTATTACATTTATCATAATTATTATAAATTTATAATATTTATTTTATTATTATTATTATTATTATTATTATTATTATTATTATTATTATTATTATTATAATTATTATTATTATTATTATTATTATTATTATTATTTTTATTATTATTATTATTATTATTATTATTATTATTATTATTATTATTATTATTATTATTATTATTATTATTATTATTATCATTATTATTACCAGAATTGGAATAGTTACAACTTACAGGGTGAAATTTGCATTATAACTGTACTCACTTTGTATACTCCAACGAGGATGCAAAGAGCAGCTAAAATCGTTAAAATGACATTTCCAACACCAATGTATTGACTCCCGTAATAACCTGTCCTTCCTGAAATATATAAGGAATAACATATTATATAATATGT
>SEYY01001991.1:77500-94070 GCA_009176605.1 Armadillidium nasatum | reverse complement strand
CTTATATAAAGCAAGTAACTAAGGGGGGGGTGGAAATTAATTTTTAGGTGCTTTAGTATTAGCAAGAATAGAATAAAGTAAGAGAGGAACTTTCGTTATGGAAGCTGCTATATTTATATGATGGCAGATAAAAAGATTCATAGTTGTAAATCTTTATTGGTAGATTCCGAAAATTTTGGAAGAACGGAGATTAAGGCAGTAGGGTGGCCTCGAAGTTCAAGCGTTGAAGCTTCTGAAGCGTCTGGGCACTGTAATGTTGACCATTGTTATGATAAGAAGAAAACGATACGGTTTGGTCTTAGAGAGTGAAAAGGAACTCACCCCTTTTTTTGGCTCATATAAGCGTGCACTTGTGGCAGGAAAGAAGGTCCAAGTTGATGGGCGAAAGGAAAGGAAAGGCGCAAGCTCGGAAACTAGTTTTGTGAACGAACTAGAGTACTGATATCGTTTGGACCATATTGAAATAAGTATTAAGTTCGCAGAAGATATTTTGGTGTAATGCTGAAGTCAAAAGAAAATGAATAACTTGAAAAATCAAAAATAGTAAGCTAAGAGTTCAGCTGGAAGGTAAGACCGTCATGAGAGCTGTAGATAATAATAATAATAAAAAATGTAGTTGCCGTTTTTAAAAAAGTTACGAGCTGAACTATCCTATTCTTCATTTCAAAATTTTTTTAAAATGAATGAAGAAAAATAAGAAGCCAGAGAAATTAATTTCAGTATTGCGGTTAGCAGATTTTCTACGTTACATAATGAAATAGAAATTGCATGAGTTTAGGGATTTTTGAAGCCTATGTTGAATATGAAAGTTCCTTACGCAAATAACACACATGCAGTTTATGAATAGTTGAAGGAGCGGAAAGAATAATTTTAGATGGAAACCAAAGTAGTACGACCAAAGGTTATATCATTTTTGCAGCACCCAGTGTCAAACTTGCCCACGAAAGATTTGAAGTGGAAATGCTAAGAATGATGGGATAATCTTCCAAGAAATTCTAGGAGAATAAGAGAGGAGGAAGCAGAGCAGACTGCTCGAGGTTAGTAAATGTTATGTGATCTCGCCAATTACTTCAGAGCTAAGGGAAAGGTACTGGTGGTTGTGAATATTTAAGTAACCTTAAAATAATTATTTCAGAGTAAGAAGACTAAAGCGTTCTATTTAAAGTTTCGTTTTAGGATCGTCAGTACAGCAAACTGCACAGATAAATTTTGTATAGATTGACAGCCACTTTTCTATAGACGCTCTTGGAGATCAGTCGAAACCAAAACTGGTCTCCGTTCCTACTCAGTAAATTATCGTGCATCTGGCAGGCAACCCTGCTAAACGACTGTATATAAGAAAGTGCAGTACAAAGGGCGTGGTGGGTGGGCCACGCCAGTCACTTTTCTATAGACGCTCTTGGAGATCAGTCGAAACCAAAACTGGTCTCCGTTCCTACTCAGTAAATTATCGTGCATCTGGCAGGCAACCCTGCTAAACGACTGTATATAAGAAAGTGCAGTACAAAGGGCGTGGTGGGTGGGCAACGTCAGCCACTTCGAATATAAACGCTCTTGGAGGTCAGTCGAAACCAAAACTCGTCTCTCTTCATTCTTCTCAGTAAATTATCGTGCATCTGGCAGGCAACCCTTGCTAAACGACTGTATATAAGAAAGTGCAGTACAAAGGGCGTGGTGGGTGGGACACGTCAGCCACTTTTCTATAGACGCTCTTGGAGATCAGTCGAAACCAAAACTGGTCTCCGTTCCTACTCAGTAAATTATCGTGCATCTGGCAGGCAACCCTTGCTAAACGACAGTATATAAGAAAGTGCAGTACAAAGGGCGTGGTGGGTGGGACACGCCAGTCATTCTTCTATAAACGCTCTTGGAGGTCAGTCGAAACCAAAACTCGTCTCTCTTCCTCTCAGTAAATTATCGTGCATCTGGCAGGCAACCCTGCTAAACGACTGTATATAAGAAAGTGCAGTACAAAGGGCGTGGTGGGTGGGACACGCCAGTCATTCTTCTATAAACGCTCTTGGAGGTCAGTCGAAACCAAAACCCGTCTCTCTTCATTCTTCTCAGTAAATTATCGTGCATCTGGCAGGCAACCCTGCTAAACGACTGTATATAAGAAAGTGCAGTACAAAGGGCGTGGTGGGTGGGACACGCCAGCCACTTTTCTATAGACGCTCTTGGACATCAGTCGAAACCAAAACTGGTCTCCGTTCCTACTCAGTAAATTATCGTGCATCTGGCAGGCAACCCTGCTAAACGACTGTATATAAGAAAGTGCAGTACAAAGGGCCAGTCTTCTATAAACGCTCTTGGAGGTCAGTCGAAACCAAAACTCGTCTCTCTCTTCATTCTCAGTAAATTATCGTGCATCTGGCAGGCAACCCTGCTAAACGACTGTATATAAGAAAGTGCAGTACAAAGGGCGTGGTGGGTGGGACACGCCAGCCACTTTTCTATAGACGCTCTTGGACATCAGTCGAAACCAAAACTGGTCTCCGTTCCTACTCAGTAAATTATCGTGCATCTGGCAGGCAACCCTGCTAAACGACAGTATATAAGAAAGCGCACTACAAAGGGCGTGGTGGGTGGGCAACGTCAGCCAATTTTCTATAAACGCTCTTGGATATCAATCGAAACCAAAATTAGTCTCGGTTCCTTCCTTGTAACTAAAACTAAAATTCGTCTCTGTTCCTACCTTGTAAATATCGTATATCTGGCAACCCTGCTAAATCGACTGTATATAAGAAAGTGCAGTACAAAGGGCGTGGTGGGTCACGCCAGTCACTTTTCTATAAACGCTCTTGGAGGTCAGTCGAAACCAAAACTCGTCTCTCTTCATTCTTATTCTCAGTAAATTATCGTGCATCTGGCAGGCAACCCTTGCTAAACGACTGTATATAAGAAAGTGCAGTACAAAGGGCGTGGTGGGTGGGACACGCCAGTCACTTTTCTATAAACGCTCTTGGAGGTCAGTCGAAACCAAAACTGGTCTCCGTTCCTACTCAGTAAATTATCGTGCATCTGGCAGGCAACCCTGCTAAACGACTGTATATAAGAAAGTGCAGTACAAAGGGCGTGGTGGGTGGGACACGCCAGCCACTTTTCTATAGACGCTCTTGGAGATCAGTCGAAACCAAAACTGGTCTCCGTTCCTACTCAGTAAATTATCGTGCATCTGGCAGGCAACCCTGCTAAACGACTGTATATAAGAAAGTGCAGTACAAAGGGCGTGGTGGGTGGGCCACGCCAGTCACTTTTCTATAGACGCTCTTGGACATCAGTCGAAACCAAAACTGGTCTCCGTTCCTACTCAGTAAATTATCGTGCATCTGGCAGGCGGCAACCCTTGCTAAACGACAGTATATAAGAAAAAGCGCTACTAAGGGAGTGGGGGGCGGGCGACGTCAGCCAGTCGAATATAAACGCTCTTGGAGGTCAGTCGGAACCAAAACTCGTCTCTCTTCATTCTCAGTAAATTATCGTGCATCTGGCAGGCAACCCTGCTAAACGACTGTATATAAGAAAGTGCAGTACAAAGGGCGTGGTGGGTGGGACACGCCAGCCACTTTTCTATAGACGCTCTTGGAGATCAGTCGAAACCAAAACTGGTCTCTCGTTCCTACTCAGTAAATTATCGTGCATCTGGCAGGCGGCAACCCTTGCTAAACGACAGTATATAAGAAAGAGCGCTACTAAGGGCGTGGTGGGTGGGCAACGTCAGCCAATTTTCTATAAACGCTCTTGGATGTCAGTCGAAACCAAAACTCGTCTCTCTTCATTCTCTCAGTAAAATTATCGTGCATCTGGCAGGCAACCCTGCTAAACGACTGTATATAAGAAAGTGCAGTACAAAGGGCGTGGTGGGTGGGACACGCCAGCCACTTTTCTATAGACGCTCTTGGACATCAGTCGAAACCAAAACTGGTCTCCGTTCCTTCTCTGTAAAATAATCGGTTATCTGGCAGTACAAAGGGAGTGGTGGGATGTCAGCGGTTACAGCACTAGGTTGAGTAGTACTTTTTTCGATACTGGCTAAGCGAATGAAATGTACCTTCAAAGAAGGGAGAGAATTAGTCTATAGGCAGAAACGATACATTTCGCAAAGGTGGTACAAAAACAACCTTAAGTTTGAGTACTACATGACGGTCATAATTATACGTCTTTTTAATAAGTTAGGGGAAAGTAGCAAGTTTCGAGAATTTAAAAACGATGACCATCGGGGAGGAGTAAATAACTATATTCAAGAAAATTTACTTGAAAATCTTGAAAAAAGGGGGCGAAATATTTATAGAAAGATTTCAAGTGTTTACTTAGTAAGCCCAAAGCTGTACTTGCAAAGCAAATTTTTGTTGTTGTTGTTGCCTTACCGTCACTCACAGGCAAACTTCTATTCACGGATGGAGTGTAAAAATAAATAAAACAATTTATTAAACAAGTATTAATTTAATATTACTTAATTAACGGAGTGCAGATCTTTATTTTCTATTTTTGGAATACAATTTTTAATCGAGTTACAAATATCAAATTTGGGTTCATGTGATCCATATACCCAACTTTTTTAAAACTTTGTTTTTTTTTTTTTTTTTTTTTTTCCCATGACCGTTCTTGCCCAAATTTTCAGGAACACTACAGGAAGACCATTTCTAAAGGTTCATCACAGAATTTTGAAAAGTATCGCTAAAAAAATAGTAGCCAATATATTCTGGTAAAAAAATTTATAAAAATTAAAAATAATTTTTTTCCCCTAAATATTTTAACTCTGCTCATTTCTAGGGATTGATACATATTAAAATTCTGAACGATAATTTTTTAAAATAGGTCTTTCTGCAGTGTTCCAGAAAGTTGGGTTACATTGGTCGAGACAAGAACGTTATTAAAAGAAAAAAAAAAATGTAAGGTGAAAATTTGGATAATGCAAATATTGTTCAGATTTTAATATGTATCCACAGAAATGAGTTGAGAGTCAAAATATTTGGGAAAAAAACTTTTTTTTAATATTTAGAAATTTGAGATACAAATTTTTTTTTCAAGTAATACTATCACAAAAACCATGCAATGATTTTAAGATATTTGGGATACAACTTTTTTTTTCATAGAGATATATATACATTATTATATAATGAATTTTAAGATATGGTCTTTCTGAAATATTCGTGAAAGTTTGTGCCATATCGGTTAAAGAAAAAGGGTCTAAGAAGTTCCGAAACTATTAACACTAGAGGAATTTACAATTCAAAAATACGTATCTCACCCAATTATGAAAATTCCTCAAATTCATGCTGGAACCTTCAATGATAAATTTTATCTCAAAAATATAAAATGATCTTAAGCCCTTAACACATATCCGAGACAAAATTTAAGTAATTCATTCGTTGAATATAAGATCATTCAGATTTCCTCCCTCAGTAAAAATACACGGATTTTGTCTTCAACAGAACGTTGTCCATAACCATAACGTTAGTCTCTATTTCATGTGCGTTGTTTCAAATATGTTTTCTATTTTATTTAATGCAAATTCCTTTCAATCGTCTGCTTTTTTTTTTTTTTTAAATGTAGATAGATCCTTTTTCAACGATTATTTTTTAAATATCTTCAAGATTAAGAACAGTTAAATATATTGATTGGCCTTGATAGTTACTTAATACTGCCATCACATGAAGTGATTAGAATCATTACATTTCCTAAAGATTTAATGTTTAACAGCCACAACAATGATTATCGATGTCATTTACAGCTAGTTAAAGAAAGTTATATAACAAAAAAAAGCATTCGGTTTTTCTCCATTCTCAAGAAAGAAAGGGTCAATTACCCCATTATGCACTATGGTTCACCATAAACATACTTACAGTCGTTGCCTGGGTCACTGTTGAAAAAATGTGTTTTCTATACCAAAAATTTGATATTTTTAATTAACATCACCCAATAAGTGTAAGCCTTCTTTATTAGATATCACCAGCGATAATAGTAAAGTCCTCTCTTCTTATGTTGAATAATTTGCAAGAAAATGTTTATAATCTGCGCACATTGTTATGTCATTTGGTTCCACAACTCGAGTCTTGTTCAGATTTCCTGAAATGTTGGAGGAAGCTGACAAACGATAGTACTTACCTTAAAGATTTTTTTTTCTAAACTAAATTAAATCCTTTCCAGTTGGGTATATAACAATCGTTAATCCTATTCTCATTTCTGTTCAATAGTCTACAGAGTACAAGTCGTGCCAGTTTAGAATTCCCAGTTGAACTTAGTCTTTTTAATCTTTTTTAAAAATAAAGGAAATACGTCAAACGTATCGGCACTTAATTCTAGTATATCTCGCAACTGAAGTTCTTGAATTGAGTGGTAATGCTGCTCTACCAGAAGTAAACTTCCATCATTTTACAATTCTTCAACTTCCATATTAAACAAACTCTTTCTATTGTTACCATTCATCAAAATATTCTTCCAGGCATCAAGGTAGTTTTCCTACCCAAGAAAACGGAAAAAAATCGAACTCTCGTAAGGCGATATGATTAAGTTTTTGAATATCTGAGGGTGCAAGAGCGAAAGTAAATTAAAGAGTTTGAATAGACCACCATCTTCTTCATTAGTTTCTATCCCAATGCAAGGAGAGAATTAAATGACTAACTTATTAACTACATCGAAAAGTTAATGACTCTACAACTAAATTAATAAAGCTATTAATCTCAACCTCTAATTACTCTGATAAGGTGTTCTATCCAATCACTCGCTAGTTAGTAGTTTAATTACAATGTATAATGGTATTTAAACTACAATACGTTAAAATCACTAAGAAACAAAATTAGGTTTTCTGAAAAAGATCTTATATAAGAAATTAGAAATTTTTATTATAAATTTATACAACAAAATCTAATTACAAACTGAGATTCTCGAAAATGAGATAAATTATAACTGAGAAACAAAAAATTTGTTAAAACTACAATCTTAAAACATTTCCAGTAGGAAAAAATAGGTTAACTATTTATAATTAACAAATAAGGCCATTTTTTAGAGTACATTTTGCAAAGTATAAAGGCACAAGCTCGAACATTATTCTCAAAACCATACTACTTTTCAACTTACTTCCCCCATTAAAAAATTCATTTGCTTTCATTCGCTCTTGTTTACGGTCCTAATGATGAACAAAATGACAATGGTTTTTAACCCCCACCTTAAGAGAACACAAATTCTTAGTACCCTGAATATAACAACAGGAAGTAAACCCCATTTTGAAGGGTAACAAATAAGACTATGAAGAACTCATTGAAGTTACCCTAATTCCCTAAAAACTGATTGGCGAAAGCAAAACTTAGAAGAGAAGAAAAACAAACTCTTCAACACAAACTTATAATGAAAATCTGAAGACCGTTCAGAAGGAACCTTGTATACCAAATAGAAGAAAAAGAAAATCGTAGTCATCATAACCACCTACTTTTCTTTTAAAATTTTAGATAACTTAAAATACAAAATAAATAAATAAAAAAATCCTGGCTAAATATTCAATTAACCATTCCTTCCCTTTATGATTATATTTTTATTTATTAATTTCACTATCACCTTTCCCACTTTCGTGTGGTGGTGCCCGCCACAATTCCCTTACAAACATACCCTTCTTACCTTTCAACCCCTTTCACCACCGCTCTCCATCTCACTCTGTCCTCCGCAAGTCTTCTATCCTCTTCCAAACTCAAATTCTTTCCACCCAAAATCTCTCACTCCATCCATCCATCTCCACTTTGGCCTTCCCCTCCCTCTACCCCATCCACCTCGGATTTAAGTACCTTGCCTACCATTCTGTCCTCATTCATTCTACACATATGTCCAATCCATTTTAACACACCCTCCTCCGCTCTATCAACTACACCCCTCTTCCATTTACACATCTCCCTTATTCTTTCATTTCTAATCCTATCAATCCTTCTCAATTTACATAACGCTCTCAAACCTTTCATCTCAAAGACATTCAAACTTTTCCTCGCCTGAGCACTTATCATCCATGTTTCACACCCATACATTACAGAAGGTAAACACATACATTCATTCTTATCTTTATTTCTTTCGAAATTTTTCCTTTCTCCATACTTCTCTTAGGCCCCCCAACACTTTCATTCCCTCTACCACTCTATTCTTTATTTCTTTTACCGTCCCACCCTTACCTTCCACCAACATTCCTAGATATTTGAATTCATCCACCTCCAAGTTTCCTTCCCCCCATTCCTCCCTCCACTCCTCATCCCCACCTCCAATCCTCATAGCTTTACTCTTCGCTGGATTGACTTTCAATCTCATGTTTGAAAACTTCCCCTCAAACTCTCTCACAAGTATTCTCAACTTTTCTCCAGATTCTGCCACCAACACCGCATCATCTGCAAAAAGTAAAACATTCACATCCCATTCACTCTCCATATTTCTCAACCTAATACCCTTCCCTTCTACTCCATTTCTCTAACTACACCATCCATCAATAGATTAAATAACCATGGAGACATTACACACCCCTGTCTCAATCCCACTCATATATATATATATATATATATATATATATATATATATATATATATATATATATATATATATATATATATATATATATATATATATATATATATATATATATATATATATATATATATATATATATATATATAATCCTCATTAACAATAAAAAAAAATATTCCTATTCTTAATTTTGTACATATATAAATTGAAAATTAAAATTTCAAACTATAAAAATACTATTTTTATACTACTTAAGATATGTAAGTAGTGAAAACTAAATATTTAAATAACTATAATTTGTATGCTATAAAATATTTAAACCAAAAGGGATAGAGTGGAAGGGCCTAACATCCTGTTTTATAAAAAGAAAAAAAAAAAAAAACTACGTGTACTACAGGTAAAAAACTACGAGAGTAATAGGTAACCATGAACCTATTGATACCATAACAACAATCTTACAAACCATCAATAAAACTTAGTAGTTGTAATATTTCTTCATAAATTACTTTCGAGCATTCGAACCAACACCACTTTTGTTACAACGTCTTGTTTAAAAGTAATAGTTTGTGCATCTTGCCCTACAATACTCTAAACAAAAAAAAATTAGTATATATTATATATATATATATATATATATATATATATATATATATATATATATATATATATATATATATATATATATATATATATATATATATATATATATATATATATATATATATATATATATATATATATATATATATATATATAATCAAAAAATTTCATTCCCAATTATAGTAATTTTAAGATTTTTATCTGGCCATCTGAAGGACTTCGGAATAACAATCTGAAACATTAATAATAATAATAATAATAATAATAATAATAATAATAATATTATAGTAGTTATATTATTATTAATATTAAAAATACGAAGCATTTTCTACATTTAATTAAAAGTAATGCAAAAACAGGAGTTTGGAGGTCAGATTATGGCCATACACAAACTCTGGTAAATCTGGGAAACTGGGAAAACAATCAAGATTTCTTAAGGGAAGGAAGTATGTTGTGGGCTATAAATATGGGTATAAAAGAATTCAAACGCTTAAAAGAGGAAGAAATTGAACATGAACAGAGAGAAGTATGCAATGGCGTAAAGTTAAGAAGTGGAATACAAGGCAAGATTGGAATAAGAAAAAAAAATAGTATTTATTACTAAAGTGTATGAAAAAAATTAATATTAAAGATGTATTTCAAAGCTGAAGTGAGAAATGAAGTTAAACAACACCTAAAATAGAGTCAGCGAGGGACTACGAGAAGAATATTCAAATTTCAAAGCAAAGGAAAAGAAAAAAGCTATAGAGTCAAAGATGGAAAACTTAAAAGTAATAATGCAAAAGCTAAATAGATAAATAGAAAAGTCAAACGATCCTAACTGTAGATGTCGAATGTCTTTGTAATAATTATATGTACAAACTTCAAACATTAAATATGAAATTTTAAATATTAATATATTTAATATTAATAAATATAATAAATATATTTAATATAATATAGATCGTCCTAACCAATTCTTAAACACTCTTGACTTATGTTTCACTACTAGTCCTGCTCTCTATAAATACGCTGTCTTCGCACCTATTGGTAAATCTGATCAAAACCTAATTACTCTTAATTTTCAAGCTTTCTCTCCAACTGCTCCACCCTGCCCTAAGCGTATCTTCTGGCACTTTGATCGGCTGACTGGGGGGCTTTGCGTTGCTTCTATGCTAACTATCCTTGGATGGACTGCTTTATCTCTGAAGACGCTTCGGTTTCTGCCGATAAGGTGGGGGCTGTAATCGTTGATGGGATGAGCAGGTTCATCCCTTCTTCGTCTAAATCTTTCTCTCCTCAAAATCCATGGTTCGATCGCGCTTGCTCTCGCGCCATTCAAGCTAGAGACATCGCTTATCGAGAGTGGAAAAATTCTCCTTCTCCTATCACTCTTGCTAATTTTCATTCTGCTCGGAATCGTTGCAGGGATATTCTTCGACGAGCAAAGCAGGCTTTCACTAAAAGAAGGTGTGTTGAGCTCCTAAATTCTCCTACTGATAAATCTTTCTGGCCTCTTGCCAAAAACATCTCTAACAACTTCTGTAAATCCTCCTTTCCTCCTCTTATCCGCTCTGATGGTTCTGTTGCTAACACTCCAACTGAAAAGGCTAATCTCTTCGGCCTCCTGTTTTCTTCTAATTCAACCCTGGACGACTCCGGCAACCCTCCTCCTACTCCTTCTCCTCTAAGATGTCCCATGCCTTTACCTGTGATTACATTTGATAAGGTGCATGGGCTTCTGAAATCTATGAATGTTAGGAAGGCAAGCGGCCCGGATGGCATTCCTCCCCGAGCTTTAAGGGAGTGTGCGTCTGAGTTAGCTCCATCCCTCGTTCAACTTTTCTCTCTGTGCCTCAATACTAGTACTTTTCCTCAGTGTTGGAAGCGCGCATTAGTCCAACTTATTCCGAAAAAAGGTAGCCGCTCTGATCCTTCTAGCTATCGCCCTATAGCTCTCACTTGTATTCTGTCTAAGATCTTTGAAATCCTTCTCAACTCTCATTTCTTAGATCACCTGGAATCTCATTCTCTTCTTTTCTGATCATCAGTATGGCTTTCGGCGCTCGAGGTCTACTGGTGATATACTTTCCTATCTCACAGATCTATGGTCTTCTGCCCTTTGTGGTGGCGCTTGAAATATCCAAGGCATTTGACCGGGTATGGCATGCGTCACTGCTCTCCAAGCTCCCCACCTTTGGGTTTCCTCCTTCTCTTTGCTTACTTATGTCTACTTTCTTTCTAATCGTTCCATTTCGGCTTGTTGATGAGCGACTTCTTCCTTCCTGTTAATAGTGGTGTTCCTCAGGTTCTGTCGTGTCTCCTACTCTATTCCTACTTTTCATTAATGATCTTCTCAGTTGCTCGTCTAACCCTATCCATTTATAACAATGGAAGATATGCCATTGTTACGATTTTGAACTTCACACTCATTTAATAATATTTTAATGAAAATTATAGTAAAAAGAATTGGCAGTTTTTCATCATATTAAGATCAATTCGTTTTAACAGAAATAAGAAAAAGTTTCGATCGTAAATTTAATGTTCAGTTAAAAAGTGATACTTAAGTTGACCTCTTTAACCTCATTCTATATGATCGTCATTTCATTGATCGTAATCTCAAAGGTTAACCCGACAAAGGGTTTAATTAAAAAGATTGGAGAAGAATAATTCCTCCTGAATAATTAAAGTATAAAAGGAGAAGTAGGATTCCTCTTTAAAAAATGTTAGGCTTAATTTTTTTTGCATCAATATGCAAGAATTATTTTTTCCTTCTAAACTCCTGGACATCTGAATCTCTTTCTTATTTCTAATTAGATTTCTTTTTGAGGCCTTTTTTGGTCTTTTTATATATATTTTAAAAGATTTTAAACATCTCCATGTTAGAAATAGGAGAAGTAGAATTCCTCCTGAAAGAAATTGTATAGATCGGAGAAATAGAATTCCTCCAGAAAAGAATAACAAGAGAAGTTGAATACCTCCTGAGAGATATTAAGTAAATTAATAGGAGAAGTAGGATTCCTCCTGAAAGAATTTAATTAAATAAATCTATTCCTCTCTGAATACCTCCTTCTTTCTTAGGAGAAGTAGGATTCCTCCTGAAACCAAGTATTATAACAAGCGAAGAGGAAGACTTCCTTGAAGAAGACAAATATATTAAGTAATTATTAATTTCTTTTATTGAAGTTATTTTCTTTAAATTGATTCGTCTATGTGATCCCTATCCATTCATATGCCGATGACTCGACCCTCCATTCTTCTACTCATTTTAAATCTGCTCCCTCCTTTGCATCTAGAGTTGCCTCTTGTCTTCATCTTTCCGATTCCATTCTTGCAGATCTGGATAGAATTTCCTAGTGGGGTCGTCTCAACATTGTGAAGTTCAACTCTTTAAAAACTCAACTTCTAGAAATCTCCCTCTCAAAGACACCTCCTAACTTTTCTATTTCTTTCGACGGTTCTCCCGTCTCTCCTGTTGACAATATAAATATTCTTGGCCTTAACATAAACAAAAAAATGTCTTGGAAACCTCACATCACAATGGTTGCTAGGGCGGCCTCAAAGAAGCTGGGAGTTCTGTTTAGGCTGCAAGAATTTTTTTCTTCTTCGCAGTTACTCCAGTTATACAAGGGCCTCATCCGCCCTTGTATGGAGTACTGCTCTCATATCTGGGGCGGCTCAGGTTTCACCCGTCTTTTGGATAGGGTTGAGTCAAAGGCTAAAAGACTTATAAACTGTTCTGCTCTTACAAATTCCCTTGACCCTTTATCTATTCGACGTGACGTTGGTGCCCTGTCTCTTTTCTATAGGTACTACAGCGGCAAATGCTCGAGGGAACTGTCCACTCGCATACCTCCACCTTTACGGCGCCCTCGTAGCACAAGGGGTGCACTGTCTGCACATAAATTTTGTGTAGACATAGGCAACTCCAGGCTTGTTCGCTGTGGTGCCTCCTTCTTTCCTGTCACCTCTGTTTTGTGGAATTCTCTCCCATCTTCTATGTTTCCTGCTGAATTTAATCTCAATTCCTTTAAGGCCAGCGTCTATGCTCACCTGCGAAATTTACGTTAGGTGGGGCTTGTGGGTTGTTTTATCTCTTCTATTGCTCTAGCACCCCCTCCTTGAATAGGGCTTTGCCCGTGAGCGGTGGTGATGTGTAAAAAGAAAAAAAAAATTTTTGTCTCCTCTAAATATATCAAATTGAGAATAAAGTTTGACCGTGTTTAGTCCCAGACAGAAAAAAAATCCTTTTCTTAACTCCAATTTTACGAAACTACACAAACCATACTTACATCTTGTATATTAGTAAGAGAAGTAAGATCATTTGACATAGTTTCTAAAAGCTCTTCATCAATAAGCACCTGTAGCCAGGAACCTTTTATTCCATATGGGTTTTCTAAAGTGACAAATCCCCCTTCTACAGAAGGAGTTAGTAATGTAAGGGCGCCAACACCCAATGGAGATTTGAAAGTAAAATGGCGACCATGTTTTAAACGTCCTCTGAAAGAAACAAAAATTTTAAAAAATTTACTATTACTAAAAAAATTTCATATATATATATATATATATATATATATATATATATATATATATATATATATATATATATATATATATATATATATATATATATATATATATATATATATATATATATATATATATATATATATTTCGAGCTTTATTATTCAATCAAAAATCCCATTATTATTATTGCCAATAAGTTTAATTCAATTCTGAAGTTATAGTCAGCGAACTCGTTGACAAATTCTCTCTTCATAACAAACTTTGAACAGTCAACTCAATTCTTTTAAAATCCTATATCGTGGGAAGATAGATTTGACATACAGAACTGAATCTTCGGCTTTATGCTCTTAAACTCTTCTTCCTCTGGGTTCTTCCAACCATCTTATTTCAGTATTTTATTCTTATTCTGTCTCCAAGTCTTCAGCAAGAATACACCTTAAGCATTTTTGTGTCCAAAACTGACGGTACTTCTGACTTCTCTCGAAACAGCTAAAAAATCAGTTATATATTTATTTTTAACATCTTTGTGTTTTTCGCTAAGACAGGATGATTTCACGATGATTCTACATTTAATGCAGGAATACCTCCATTTTCATTCTCTTCAACTAAAACCTAAACTTTGGTTCAACTATAACTTTTCGTTTTATTTTTCAAAGCAACTTACTTTAAAGAACTACCATGGTCTTTCAGCAACGCATGTTACATCTATTTCTTTCCGGAAAAAAATGAAAAATTTATTCTCCCGCAGACCAAAAACTATTCTTATACCTGCTCTTTTGACAATAAGAAAAATATTATTATCAATAGACGATTTTGATAGTAATTTTCCTTCTCACCTTTTCCAAATCATTTATACCTGGCATCGTAATCTCTCCTGAAGATATGATTTTTACTCTATAATGGCTTAATATCAAAAACACATTTGGCTATCATGCAGCTATAAAATCATCATAGAGAGTAATGGGTACAAATTTTCCTGTCCATTGTGTTCTTGGTGTCTCCTTTTATCATAATCTTTCTTGGACTAATAACGTTTCCATCACTTAATGAACTCTAAAAGGACGTGCTCTGGGGAGCTTACAGGACCTCATGACCTTGCTTGCCTGTTCTGTTTAGGAATATAGTCCATACTTGTATCCAGTATGAACCACACATTTTGGGTCATTCCTCACACAGCTCTGTTGGCATATCATATCAACAACAACTCTCACACATTGATTCTCTCCAATCTTTTTCTGACTAACTATTGCACCACTTTCGTCATATTATCATTATTCTCAATTATCTATCTGCAATCTTGTACTTTCTTTGAGGACGCTCCAGTAACTCTTTTCAGACAGTCTCATCTTTTCTGTCCAGCTATGCTATGCCATTCCTTAAGTTTACTGGGATAAAGTTTGAAAACTTACATATATTTTACCCACTTTCTTTGATCTATACACTTTCAAATGCTGTATGCATGGGCTAGCCAGCCAATGATTACTTAATACATTCTGATATATCTTTTCTCTGGTGAGTTTTCGTGCAGATTATTTTACCCTTTTTAACCCGAAATCTGAAACAGAATTTAACCAAAAGAAAAAAAGTAAAGTTACCTTAATGCCAAAGGTAAAAGGGAACCAGACTCTAAATTTATGGTCAAATGAAGAGACGGCAAGAATTGAACTTTACAATCACTGCTCAGATAGTCTGCGTGTTTTCCATCCATATCTTTCAATTCACTAAAATATAAAAAACATATAATATATATAATATATATATATATATATATAATATATATATATATATATATATATATATATATATATATATATATATATATATATATATATATATATATATATATATATATATATATATATATATATATATATATATATATATATATATATATATATATATATATATATATATATATATATATATATATATATATATATTACCTTGATAATCGCAACATTGTATATGGAGGAGATGAACTTCCAAAATTATTTTGACAACTGGTAAATGTATTTTGCACTTGTTCATGTTTTATACTAAGGTGTAATGCTTCTAAAATTTTCAGTCTCCTAACATATATATATATATATATATATATATATATATATATATATATATATATATATATATATATATATATATATATATATATATATATATATATATATATATATATATATATATATATATATATATATATATATATATATATATATATATATATGAATTTTACATTCATTTTATATCAATTTGTTCATTAACTTATTCTATTATCATAAAAAACTTTCTTCCAATGATTCTTAAGTTGCTTAAAAACCTTTTTATTTCGAAAGTTTTATAATTTTGAGGAAGTGAATGTTAGAGTTGGTAAGTCCACTTAAACTACAGTGTTTTAAGAACTTGTTCATCATGGTGAGGTGATTTTGTAACTTCCAGATTAGGTGGTAATCAAATGGAGGAAGACCTAGAGAAGCATTGAGAAAGTAGGATGCTTTCCCTGACTAGGTCGTCAGTTTTTACACATCCATCTTTACGAGGTTAGTTACTAAATAAATTAAGTTCACCTTCGTTACCGAAGGTTTACATCAATCTTTTTCTCTATACTCTCCTATGTTGCCACAAATTTCAGTTTTTTTTCATTAAAAACGTTCGTATCCCTATACGATGGGGGAAACTTTTCAATTGCTTCTAAAAATAAGATCCACAAAAAGATATGATTCATATGAGTCAATCACTCCCTCACAGGTTAAAATCACTGTCCAACACTCAAAAAATATTCACTCAATAATAATAATAATAATAATAATACCTCATCATCTAATAATGACCACGAAACTTTGGCCGAGACGCCTGATAAGTTTGACCCTTCTTTTTCTATTCCATTTTCAATTTCTTCTCTTATGCTTGAGTCAATATCAAATACACTTTCTTCTCTCTTCATATCTGTAACATGCCAGCTTCCTCCACA
>SEYY01001991.1:47500-75000 GCA_009176605.1 Armadillidium nasatum | reverse complement strand
GTTTTCAAGGTATTAACAACCAATGATACAATAAAATTTATTAAAATAGGAAAAGAAAGGTAAAAGAACTAAAGGGAATGTCAAAACATCAAGGTAAATGAAAGGGTATTGAGAAGGTATATGCTGACGCATCTTTTGGTTATATATATAAGAAGAGAAATGGCAGATTAATTACATCTCTTTCAAATAGGAATAGTAATAAGCATTCAATTTTAGCTTATTATGTTACAGCAATTGGTCTAAAGATAGAATGGAGCCTTGTGAATGTCTGACCACCCCCCCCCCAATGTTCTTGTATTGAACATTCAATCTTGTATGAATGAATTTTCTATTCACAATTAAAATGAACAGAATAAACAATGTTAAGACATCAAGGTAGAGTGTTTATCTTTAATGCAGAATTTATAATTAAAAATATATATTCATATATATTTTATTAAATGTCGCTTATAAAAAATACACTTGCCTTACATAATGCCAATGAGGTGAAATATTAAGAGATGGATTACCAGCGTTGTAGTACATACTGATATAATCAAGAGGATCAGGCCCTCCTAACCTGTGAAATAAAGAGTGAGATTAATAAATGTATCATTCAATCTTAATCTAATAACAAAAATTGATTTCAAGAACCTAGACCCATGAATAGTCAATCAAATCAAAAAAATAACTAACTTAACACATGTAAATGCCAGTTGCTTCAATTTTTAATTACTATAATTTATTAAAACATGTTTTAATTAATAAAATATTTTGAAAATACTTTAAAAATTTTATAAGGCACAAGCACAAAAAAAAATAAAAAATAAAAAATAAAATATCAGAGAATTCGCTATATACAAAATTTCGTCTTTTTAACTCAGTTGAAAATTTGACTAATATATCCAAGTAACTATTCTAATGAAAGGTGTTTGGATTACTTTCAACCTCTATCTCAACCTCATGGGATTCATCAAACAATCTCTTGTGTTTTTTAATTCTTTTAGATAGATCCTCACACTAAAATCATGAAAGTCACCTCATAAATTTAATTTTTTCAAAATCACCTTTGCGTCTACTCTAGTTACTGACTGTTCAATCACATCTTCATTTATATGTTTTAGGGCCTTAATCATGGCTTCAAATTCACAATTTAAACTTTTAAAAGCTTCTGCCGGAGCTGACCATTAGTTCCACTGTGTATTTAAAAAGAAAGATTACCATCAACGTGTAAAACCTTAAGAAAAAATTGAAAAGATGCTGTTGTAGTTCAAAAAATGATAGTTAGCCTGCAGCACGTTGAAGCGTCAGATCCCACTAAATTAAGAGAATGGGCTGAACAAATTATGAAAAATGCTAATGGATTGAACTCTTAAATTTTTGCTTGCAGGTCAGAATATATCCTCGACATATTAGAAGAACTGTCGTTGGTTTATCCTCGACAGTTACTTATTTATGTGCAAAGAGAAAAATTATCACTTCATCAGTTAGTTCTTTAACAGTATGACCAGGATTTTTCAAGAATCAAAAAAATCGTTCTTCAGGAAAACCTTCTTTGCTTACAAATCTAATAATAATACCTAACTGATCATTAAGAGTTTTGTCCGGTGTGGAATTGACTATAATTGAGAAAATATTTGGAAACTTATTTCCTTCACTATTACACTGATGACCGTATCGGCCAGCCATAATCTGAATAAGTTCCTTATAAGTGTTACCAGAACTTTCCATATTGGGATGTGTTTTGCTGAGAAAGGAATTAAACTCTGCAATAAGCTCCAAACACACCATGAAATTTCCATTTTTAGCAGAACCAAACACTTCGTCATCACATCGGAAAGCTAACCTTTGCGAGGATAGTTTTTTAATAACAGCAACTACTCTTCTGGAGTACGCTTCTCCAATATTTCACTTCTTCTAATTGAGATAACAGATGTCTATCAACTCTGCTTAGTTCATTATCCCACCTTTTAAACTTTAACATACAATTGCGATGAAAATTCTCGTGTTTCATCAATCACTGAGTGGCATGTTTCCAATCATTAAAGTCATCTGTTATAAATTGTGATGCAACTATCCCTCCAAAAAGTTTACATAGACCACAAACACACCCCTGGCTGCAGAAACACACTTAATAATTTCGTTTGACGTCTCCATTTAAAAGTTTTCACTCAAATGTTTTCATTAAGAATCTATTTTGTCTAGGTATATTCTCTTAGAATTTGAAGAATTTAAAAAATTAGTCTAAATTTTGATTGACGCCATTTTTGGCAAAGTAGTCTCACGTGACGTCATTGATTTTCCAAAACAATGGATCATTGTTTGGTATTTTGTTTTCTAATACTTCATTTGCAGGATTTCTAGATTTAATAATAGTGTCAGAAGATGGAACATGTTTCAAAATTCATAATATCATTCTTTTCACTTTCAACAGTTATTTGAGGTATCACTGTCAAGTAGAAGGAATCTAGCTTCGGTGTTTGAGACAACACTTCATTTTCCTTCAGCCATTTTACTTTACAGTATTCTTACCCACTAAATCATTTTCTCCCATCTATTATATACAAATTGTATACATACTTTTATAATAGTATTTTAATTACTCATTCAAATTGCATATTTCATAAAAATAATCAAAATAAAAATGAATGAAAAAAATCACACTGGTAAAAATGGCAAAAATCAACGCAAAACCTAAATACAGAAGAAAAAAATGAATGAAAAAAATCACACTGGTAAACACTATGGCAAAAACTCAACGCAAAACCTAAACCTACAGAAGAAAAAGTGATACTAGCGTTATACTGATTTTTCAGCATAGCCAGAGTTAAGATATATTATTCATTGACACAAGCAGAAAAGAAAAAATTATACTGGCGAAGCTCAATCTTGAGAATGTAGGATGCTCTAAAGAGTGTGTATATATATATATATATATATATATATATATATATATATATATATATATATATATATATATATATATATATATATATATATATATATATATATATATATATATATATATATATATATATATATATATTTCAAATTGGGAGAGAAAACATGGTTGTTTTCAATGCCTCAAAAACTCAGTTCCTCCATCTCTCTACTCGACACAATCTTCCACACAACTCAAATCTTCATTTGTTCTTAATATTCTTAAGGTTTTTTTTTCTTGTGATCTTTCTTGGAAAGATCAAATTATTCTCTTTGTAAACAAGCTTCTAAGAGGCTGGGTGTTCTGAGGAGTCTTCAGATTTTCTTCAAGATACTCCAAGTTGCTCGCTCTTAATAGGAGTGTTGTCCACCCCTGTATGGAGTATGCCTCACATCTGGAGTAGTTCCACTCATACAGCTCTCCTTGAGAATGTGTAGTCTAGAGCTTTTCGTCTCATCAACTCTCCTATTCTCTCCAGTCTCTTTTTGTCCATCGAATTGTGTCACTCTCTATACTATCGCTATTACAATGGACACTGCTCTTCTGAACTCTTCCGTCGCATACCTCCTCCATTGAGAAGATCTAGTGTGACACGCCTCTCTACACACACTCATCCTTCCTCTGTTCAACTCAGACCCCAGATTTAACTGCTATGCTCAATCTTACATGTACTATACTGGTAAAGTCTGGAACTCTGAGAGAGCAGAAAATTGTAGGCATAAATGAGATGGAAGAAGTTAAAGGAGGAGGAGTAGCTCCGGAATAGTCTAAGGCTGAATTAAAGGCAAAAGTCTGAGTGAATAGTTCAGCTTTAGAAGAAGGCAAAATGGCGTCAGAGGATATTAGAGGGAAAGAGGAAGAAGCAAAATCAGAGTTACAATTTTTGCAAAATGCCAAGAAGGGCGTGAAGAAGAACCAAAGTGATTATTGCATTTACGAATGAAAGAAAGAGTTTTTGGTGTTGCAGAGGATAGATTTTGCACAATTCCGGGATGAAATATAAATTGAATGAGTTTCTGGAGTTTGAAGACGACGGTAATCCCTGAAGGCATCATTCCTATGGAGAATGGTACGAGAACAAGCAGAGTTAAACCAAAGTTCGTTAGGTTTAGTAGAAGGGAAAGAATATGGAATGTACGCCTCCATGCAAGGGAGTATCACTTTAGTAGCAATGATCTCTGCAAACTCCGAGGGTCCATTCCCACAGTTTTGAGTTTCACCAATATTTTTTTTTTTCATTTATTTATTTTTTTATAAAGGTAATGTACGAATAAGCGCTTGTAAATTTGGAACACGAGATGGGAGTCGGGGGAAGGAGAAGTGGGAGCAGAGACACTCCAATATGAGGCGAGGATACACTAGAGACCCTCTGAGGTGAAACGCGAAAAGGAACCAACCAAAGGGCAACGGAGTGAAACGGAATGGTCTTGACCATACTGTCACTCCCCGGTTTATGCCCCAATGGAGGGTACTTGCATTGCTTTGGACGGCGCTACATCCCCCCCCAACACACAATATATATACATATATATATATATATATATATATATATATATATATATATATATATATATATATATATATATATATATATATATATATATATATATATATATATATATATATCTGAATATTACTAACAGATTAATTAAGGATTAAAATAAAAATTAAATATTTAAGAAAACAAACCAAATGGTAAGAAGTAAATGGCGTGAAAATAAATTGAAAAAAAATTTTGTGCATTTGAAAAAATAAACTTCTAGTGGAAAGCAACATATCAATGTTCTGGAAACAAAATTATCGGGAAACGACGTTTCAAAATATTAGGTAATATTAATAAAATATTACATGATTTAATTAATTAATTAATTAAATAAATGAACAATTAAGAATTTAACAAGTTGATCTATGTTATAGAAAGAGTTAACTGCTCTAATTTGACCAAAATCAGAACTGCAGTTACAGAGATATAGAATATAAGCCAAAAAAATTGTAATTAACGATTAATTAGTAATTAATTAATTGAAAATTTGGAAAATCAAGAAAAACAATGTTTCGTGGTATTCGAAACTACAGTCAAGGAAATTGAACATTCCAAAAAATGTAACCCAAAGTGATAAAAAAATCTGGTATCAGTCATTTTTAACCGATACCGATACCTGAAAGCTTGATACCGATGATATACTTCAATCCATCCCCTAATAATTATATATATATATATATATATATATTATATATATATATATGGGTCATTCCACGTCACTTCAACCGAAATTTGGCAATTTTTTCCGTGACCCCTTTCGATTTTTATGAAAAATGGCACACTAACCTTGTTGAGAAAATATGAATGGCGTTTATTGCAGGTCTCTAGCTCATACGGTTCAGAAGAATGACCTTTGAAACTTTGGTCAAAATGTCAATTTTCAGAGAGTAGTCCGAGGTCAAAATACAATATCTCGGCTTCTATGGCACTTAGAAGCATCGTGTAAAGACCATTTAAAAGATCTTGAATAGCGGTACAACATTTATTTAGATGATTTTTGACCTCGGAGGTCAAATAAAAAATTTGACCTATTGGTGACCTTGACCTTGACCTTGAAAAAAAACCTAATCTTCGATTTTTTTCAAACTTTGCTGATTATTTATATATGTATATTTTAATTTTTTTAATGAATATTTTTGGTTTTGGCTTGGTTTAGAAAATATAAGCAATTTATTAAGTACAAATATCACATTTTTCACTTTTTTTGCAATTTTTATCTCATTCAATGTATAGTTCCAACATTTTCATTTCTCTTTCTCTCTCTTATATATATATATATATATATATATAATATATATATATATATATATATATATATATATATATATATATATATATATTATATATATATAGTTGTAAGGGCTGGCTGCTGCCGAGTATATTTTCTCTCGTATTCTCTGAGGAATATAGTCTTATCTGCTTGTTGCTTTGCTGTTATGCTGTTTGATTTTTGGTGCTTGGGATCCACAATATTAATAAGCATGTGTCATAGACTGGAAGCGTGAAGGGTGATTGATGTTAACATGTTTATTTGTTTAGATACGTTAATGTTATTCTTCTATGTTAAATTTATTTTATTATTATTATTTATTGAGTGCACTTGTGCTAATGAAAAGTCTTATGAGCTATTGTTCCCATTTCGGGCAATAATTAAAAACAGGTTATTCTTATTCAAACAGGTTATTTATTCTCAAGAAGGCATATTACCTTTCAAGAGTAGGTTATATTCTTTGTTTTTATATTATTATTATTAATTTCATTATATATTTTAGATCATTTAAACTGAGGTGAGGCACTGGGGTAATTATTTATAATTCTCACAGGTGCCATTCTAGGGCCTTATTGCCTAGTGATAATCTGGAGTTATAATCTCTATAACCTATCAGGTAGAAAATATATAAGAGACCTTAATGGTTTTTGAGATTATCATATATTTTTTTTTTTATAAAATTTTATATATTTAATATTCACTTTGGGAAAAGAAAATATGTCAGTAGTGTGATAAATTTCACAGTAAAAATTTTCCACTTTCAAATCTTTGGTTGTTTTAAACCATTACTCTTTTTTTCTCTTTATTTTGTGTATATAAAGAGGCTTTTGTTTGTGAACTATGATAATTATATGTTTGTATATATATATATATATATATATATATATATATATATATATATATATATATATATATTAATATATTATATATATATATATATATATATATATATATATATATATTATATATATATATATATATATTGATCTTACACTTACAATGTTCACATAAAATTATCTATAGTTCACAGTACACAGGATAGCCTCTTTATATACACAAAATAAGAGAAAAAAAGAGTAATGGTTTAAAACAACCAAAGATTTGAAAGTGGAAAACGTTTTACTGTGAAATTTATCACACTACTGACATATTTTCTTTCCCAAAGTGAATATTAAATATAAAATTTTATAAAAAAAAAATATATGATAATCTCAAAACCATTAAGGTCTCTTATCTATATTTTCTACCTGATAGGTATAGAGATTATAACTCCAGATTAGCACTAGGCAATAAGGCCCTAGACCGCCACCTGTGAGAATTATAAATAATTACCCCAGTGCCTCACCTCAGTTTAAATGATCTAAAAATATATAATGAATTAATAATAATAATAATAAAAACACAAAGAATATAACCTACTCTTGAAAGGGTAATATGCCTTCTTGAGAATAACAACCTGTTTGAATAAGAATAACCTGTTTTTAATATTGCCCGAAATGGGAACAATAGCTCATAAGACTTTTCATTAGCACAAGTGCACTCAATAAATAATAATAATAAAAATAAATTTAACATAGAAGAATAACATTAACGTATCTAAACAAATAAACATGTTAACATCAATCACCCTTCACGCTCTCCAGTCTAGGACATGGCACATGCTTATTAATATTGTGGATCCCAAGCACAGTCAAAATCAAACAGCATAACAGCAAAGCAACAAGCAGGTAAGACTATATTCCTCAGAGAATACGAGAAAAATATACTCGGCAGCAGCCAGCCCCTTACAATATATATATATATATATATATATATATATATATATATATATATATATATATATATATATATATATATATATATATATATATATATATATATATATATATATATATATATTAGAGAAAGAGAAATGAAAATTTGGAACTATACATGAATAAAAATTGCAAAAAAAAAAAAAATGATATTTGTACTTATTAAATTGCTTATATTTTCTAAAACCAAGCCAAAACCAAAAATAATTCATTAAAAAAATTAAAAATATACATATATAACAATAATTCAGCAAAGTTTGAAAAAAATCGAAGATTAGGTTTTTTTTCAAGGTCAAGGTCAAGGTCACCAATAGGTCAAATTTTTATTTGACCTCCGAGGTCAAAATCATCTAAATAATGTTGTACCGCTATTCAAGATCTTTTAAATGGTCTTTACACGATGCTTCTAAGTGCCATAGAAGCCGAGATATTGTATTTTTGACCTCGGACTACTCTCTGAAAATTGACATTTTTGACCAAAGTTTCAAAGGTCATATTTCTGAACCGTATGAGCTAGAGACCTGCAATAAACGCCATTCATATTTTCTCAACAAGATCTGTTAGTGTGCCATTTTTATACAAATCGAAAGGGGTCAGGGTTTTTTGTCGGTTGAAGTGACATGGAATGACCCATATATATATATATTATATATATATATATATATATATATATATATATATATATATATATATATATAATATATATATATATATATATATATATATATATATATATATATATATATATATATATATATATATATATATATATATATATATATATATATATATATATATATATATATATATATATATATATATATATATTGTGATGCATTTTTGCATTCGCGTCCTCATCAAAATTGACACCCGCATCCATCCGCAGTTTCGGAAAAATTCAACATCCGCATCCGCATTTTCGAAAATTCAACATCCGCACTTTCAAAAATTCAACATCCGCATCCGCACTTTGATGAAAATTCAACATCCGATCCATCACTAATATATATATATATATATATATATATATATATATATATATATATATATATATATATATATATTATATATATATATATATATATATATATATATATATATATATATATATATATATATATATATATATATATATATATACTGACCAGAACTTTACAACTGCTGTAACTTGTAGTGGATTGGGCTGGTTGGGGTACAACCTCCGACAGGCTGAATATAAATATTCTAATCCACATGGAATTGAAGGATTAACATGTTTCATATATAATTCTTGTTCCACAGGCTGTGCAAGTGACTGAGACATTTCAATTTATAACTGTTCCTATATAGAAGTTCCTTATATATATATATATATATATATATATATATATATATATATATATATATATATATATATATATATATATATATATATATATATATATATATATATATATATATATATATATATATATATATATATATATATATATATATATATATATATATAAGATATCAGCATCTAAATTTTATAAAAAAAAAATCACATTTTTGTCAATATCACTAATGTTTAAAATTAAATATTTCAGCTTGTAATAAAGAAAAATTTTTCAATATTCCAGTGAAAAACTATGGAGTCTAAACATTTATTCTTCATATCATCTAATAGGAGAAATTAACAATATAGGGTAAAACTAACTAAACTTAAAAGAAAATTCTAATAAAATTTATTTTTATGAAACTATTTTATACTCTTGATTTAGGATTTTTTTTCGTAGAATAGTCTTCATATTTCAATGTTTTGTATAAAAGAATTTAATAAATATTATAGCCTTTTGATTAAGATATAATCCAACCAAATGGACTTAGAAAATACGAAAGATAAGTGTTTGCATATAAAATAATGTAAATTTACTTTACTGTTTAGAAAATATTAATGTTGTTTGGAAATGAGGTAAAACTAACCATCACCACATGGTAAAAGTAATAAAAAAAATGAAATAATTTGTTTTGTTTTTTAACCAATCTACACAAAATTTTCAATGGGTTGTACAGTTGGGCAAAATACACATTTTTTATTTCAGTATATGGTAATTTTTTGTGTACCCAATCATATTGGTGCTATGCATGGAAAATATTTGAAAAATTTATCAATGTACAGCAGTAAAATGGTTAGAAATATAAACAATTTTCTATTATAAAAAAAATGTGTATCTTGCCTAACTGAACCTCTGAAAATTTTAATTTTATACCCAACCATTTGTTGCTGTGCATGGGTACATTTTTTATAAATGTTCCAATGCACATTACCAAAATGATTGGTATACAAAAATGTTTGTGAAAGTTGTACATATAAGCAAGATACATATTTTATTTTTTAGAAATATTTTTCCTATTGTCAACCATTTTAGTGCTGCACATAGGAAACACCAATAATTTGAAATTTTTCCCATGTACAACAACAAAAATGGTTGGGTATAAAAAAAAATTTCAAAGGTTTTACATATACAATTGGGCAAGATACATTTGTTTTGGCAATTTCTATATTTTCAATAAAAAGATAACCTCTTACTTATTAATTCTTTATCTTGATCAAGATAAATTTCTTGCAATGCAAAGATTTTAATATTTTCTGATAATTTGTTCCAGATAAGCCTTAATAATATAACCTCTTGATATTCAACTAACAGATTAATAGTATATCAGACATTTTGTAATTTAATTTATAATAGACCCACTATGTGCTGAGCACTATTTTCAGAAATGAAACTAAAATATATAATCTTTTGTTTGTTACAATTTCAATTCGAAAAAGATCAAAAACTTGTAACTTCAAATCATGAGACAAATCTCTACCAACAAAAGATACAAATTCATTAAAAACTTAATTTAATTGAGGTAAAGTTAATGTTGAAATATTCAATGCTTTCCTTCTAAGGCACTATTCCCTTAAGTTGTTGGTGGTAAATGTGGAGTTAGTGAATTTGATGTTTTCTTAGGATAAGTGTCCTGAATAATTTGCTGGTCAGAATTATAAGAATGGTTACCTCAGTTAGGAATAATTATGGATGCATAAAGCTTCAAGGTGATCTAGATAGGCTTCTTGGTTGGGCAGAGAAGGTGGCAAATGAACTTTAATAGTAAAAAATGTAAAGTTCTTCATGTAGGTTACTCAAATGAAGGATTTAATTATGAAATGAATGGGGAGTGGCTTGAGACTGTGGACCAAGAAAAGGATTTAGGTGTGATTATTAGCAGTAATCTGAAGGTGGGTGATCAATGTTTGGAAGCAAGGAATAGAGCTAATAAGATGTTAGGTATAATTAATCGCAATGTAGTTTACAAGAGCAAAGAGGTTATAAGCAAGCTATATAATAGCTATGTTAGGCCAGCATTAGAGTATTGTGCACAGGTTTAGGCTCCTCATTTAAGAAAAGACATAGATATGCTGGAGAGAGTACAACGTCGAGCAACAAGGATGATTTCTGGCTTTGAAAATAAGAGCTATGAAGAAGAGGTTGAAGGAGTTAGGAATGTTCTCAGTTGAAAGGAGATTTCTCAGAGGGGATATGATACAAGTTTACAAAATATTTGCATCTGACAGTAATACAGAGATTGAAAAATACTTTATATTGGACCGTGGAAGAGTAACTAGAGGACATGATAAGAAAATTAAAAAGAAACCATGCCATCTCGATCTAAGAAAATATTCTTTCAGTAATAGAGTTGTTAATTTTTGGAATGACTTGCCAGAAGAGATTGTTGACTGTGATTCTCTTGTCAAATTTAAAAGGGAGCTAGATAGATTTATGGATGGTTTAGGTATTATATAATATAACTTGACTAAAACAAATTGGTGGGTATATATGAATTTTTAGATCAACAGATCAACCTATGACTAAGCCTAATGGCAGTTTTTTTGTAGTGGGTGATGGTTCATTGAATGTTGCATGTGTAGTTGGGCTTGGTTTTGCTTTTATCTTTGCATGAATGAACTGATAACTAGGGAAGGGATAGACCTAGTCTTTTGTGCATGTACTAGTATTGTTATTGTTATTATTATTATTTGTTTGGACTGGGACAGTCTCAATAGGCCCTTGTGGCTTCTAACTCTCTATTTTCCTATGTTCCTATGTAAGAAGGATTTCTCAACTTTTATATATTTGTTGCATTATAAAAAGTTGTCTTATCAAATTTTGTTTTCACAATTTCTGCTTCTCTTATAATGACAATCTCTAGAAAAGGGTGAATGAGAACCTGAACAATTACTACAGTTAAAAGTATCTGGATTAATACAGGTTTTTGCATCATGATTTTCTGCGGATATCCCACATTTCAAAGGACAAGTACAATTTTTAATACCATGACTACCAGCCCTGGCTAAAAATCAGAGAAACTGGGGGTTGCCTCCGGGGTTAAAATATAAAGCAAATTAAGATTTTTTTTCTTGTTTTTTCAATATTTTCTTTTTCTTTTGTGCTTATTTTAACCACTCCTTTTCTGCTAGTGAATGTTCATCTTTGTGTTTTGATTTTAGATACTCCCATAAAGATTTGGTTATATATATATATACCGGTATATATATATATATATATATATATATATATATATATATATATATATATATATATATATATATATATATATATATATATATATATATATATAGGTAAAGGTGTAGATTGTTTATGACTTTCGATTGTCCGAAAATATCGATAATCGAAAATATCAGAGAGGCCTAACGTAAATAAACAAGGTCTACGGCCTTATTACACTAGACATACACACAATTATTATTACTTACTTTTCTAGCAGAACCTAATTCGACTTATCATAACCTGAACTACCGAAATTGCCGTAAAAAGAGGCCTAACCTACACAAGAATTTGCCGTAAAAGAGACCTAACGTACACAAGAACGTTTGCACGACATAGTAGCCTAGGGCTAATTATAGGTATATAAATATATCGATTAAAATAAAATATCGACAAAAAAATATCAATATAAAAAATATCGAAAGTCAGAAACAATCTACACCTAAGCCATATATATATATATATATAGGCTTAGGTGGAGATTGTTTCTGAGTTTCGATATTTTTTATATTGATATTTTTTTATGTAGATATTTCCGATTAATCGATATTTCCATACCTATACTTAGCCTTAGGCTACTATGTCGTGCAAACGTTCTTGTGTACGTTAGGTCTCTTTTACGGCAAATTCTTGTGTAGGTTAGGCCTCTTTTTACGGCAATTTCGGTAGTTCAGGTTATGATAAGTCGAATTAGGTTCTGCTAGAAAAGTAAGTAATAATAATTGTGTCTATGTCTAGTAATAGTACCTCGTACCTCTGACAACTCTCTTCTTATACGATATATATATATATATATATATATATATATATATATATATATATATATATATATATATATATATATATATATATGGTTTAGGTGTAGATTGTTTCTGACTTTTGATATTTTTATATCAATATTTTTTTTATGCCGATATTTTATTTTAATCGATACTTTTATACCTATAATTTTTTTTGTAGGTTAGGCCTCTATACCTATAATTTTTTTGTAGGTTAGGCCTCTTTTACTGCAACTTCTTGTGTAGGTTAGGCCTCTTTTAGGCAACTTCGGTAGTTCAGGTTATGATAAGTCGAATTAGGTTCTGCTACAAAAATAAGTAATAATAATTGTGTGTATGTCTGGTGTAATAGCCTCTAATTCTCACCAACGTTCTTGTTTAAGTTAGGCCTCTTCGATATTTTCTGACAATCGAAAGTCAGAAACAATCTACACCTTTACCTATATATATATATATATATATATATATATATATATATATATATATATATATATATATATATATATATATATATATATATATATATATATATATATATATATATATATATATATATATATATAGGCTTAGGTGGAGATTGTTTCTGAGTTTCGATATTTTTTATATCGATATTTTTTTATGTCGATATATATATAATTTTAATCGATGCTTTCTGCCTGTTTCCTAGCTCAGTTTCCTTTCTTTCACTGTGATTGTAGTGCGTTCTTGTTATTCCTTAAATATGAATCTCTTTTTACGGCATCTTCGGTAGTTCAGGTTATGATAAGTCGAATTAGGTTCTGCTAGAAAAGTAAGTAATATATTCTCTTTTTACGGCTACTTCGATAGTTCAGGTTATGATAAGTCGAATTAGGTTCTGCTAGAAAAGTAAGTAATAATTGTGTGTATCTCTATTAATAGAACCTCTGGCAACTCTCTTGTTTATGATAGGCTTCTCTGATATTTTCGATTTTCGATATTTTTTAACAATCGAAACTCAGAAACAATCTCCACCTTTACCATATATATATATATATATATATATATATATATATATATATATATATTATATATATATATATATATATATATATATATATATATATATATATATATATATATATATATCAAAGTTTATTATCTACAAAAGTTAAACCAGTAATTGTTTTAATTTTATTCTTATTTTTGAATATTCTTCTTACATGGATAATATTTTGACATGTCAAAATTAAAATATTTTCTGCTCTGAAATAATTAACTCTAGTACAAAAAATAACTTGTACTGTATTTAACCTATGTGCAAAAGACATCTTAATCTTAAACATATTATTAATTGCCTTAGTTTTTATAAATATTTGATTTGTTTAAAACACTTTGTTTCTATAAAAAAAAAAAAAAACTTTCAATTTACAATTTTTCAGGATTTTATTGGTCCTCCAATCAAGAGATTTCTTAAAATCAATTGAAATTCATTTAGGAAAAACATAGGAAAATAGAGACAGTTAGAACATAGGTTAGAAACCACAAGGGCCTATCGAGCCAGACCTTGATGGATACTTGCCCAACATGTACAAAAAACGAGAAAACTGTGGTGTCTCTGAATCCCTATTATCATTTACAGTGGTATACTGAGGATAGGATACTCCCTAATTTCCATGCCTTCCAAAAGAAATAGTTTGGTTATTTTAGGTCCTGGGGAAAAACCTACAAAATCATGTATAATTTCACTTGTGCTAACCTAAAGGTAATACTCGGGTTCAAATGAGCAATTGTTTTTAATATATTGAAACTACAAAGACGAAATGATCTGAAATTGATTTTGTTTTGGTAAATTGAGGTGCGGAAAATGATTTTGTACAGTAAAAACACCAAAAAAAATTTAAATTATAATTAAGAGTAATAAGTACAATTATTTAACAACATATCATACGACTTCAATGAGTATTATCATACTGTTCTCTTAATTTATAACAGGTAAATTAGTAAATTATGAATGGTATTTAGGTTAAATCAAACTTTGGTTAAATCCTAGGAATTTGGCTTCATCCTAGTTAACATTTATATCAAGTTAGGTCAGTACAACAACTTCATAGCTTTATTTTTACTTTACTTGAAAATATAAAAACGAAATATACGTAAATGCATTACACATGTAAATAAATAAATAAAAATAAACGATGCTCCCACTTTGTCTTAGTCTTTTTTATAGCGATTTGTCACTTTGTTGTGTATGTTTCAGCATAGAGTAGAGTTTAAACATATAACATAGATTTTAGCGATTTCGGAGTTATTTTTTTAGTTACATAAATATATGTTGAACTCGGAAGGCTTCGAATTTTTTTTTTTTTTTTTAAAGTGACCGCTGGATCAGTGAATTTGGGAATTTGGGAATTTGGGAACAATTTTTAATTTTTATCCTGTATGGATCTTTTATCTAAAAATTCATTTTATGCATGGATTTTACATACCAGCCTCCAATATCAAGCAGTTACAATTTCCCCACATATGAAAAAATCAATTTGACATAAATGTTTCTTGGCTATAACTTATTTATTTGCCTTTTCATCACATCAGTTCGAAATTTTCAGAACATTTTCAGATTCAGTGAATACAAATAGTAACTTCAAGATACACAATCTACTAATCACCATTCTTAAAGTTTAAAAAAAAAAAAAAAAAAAAAAAAAAAATAGACGAGAAACCAGCATCTTATGCATCAAGGCACCACTTTACAAATGTGAAAGGTGAATGTGATAGTTGTTAGTTGTCGGTTTAGGTCGGGTAGTTCCCAGATTTGGAATTTTAAGAAAAGTAATTCTGTAAACCATATTTATGGGAAAAAATCGACTAAAATACAGTTGTCGAGGCAGACAGTCAGATGAAGATATGACCACAGTCTAACGTGAGATATGGCGGATCATGAGGTTGTGGTTCGAGATGACCTCAGACCCAGATGTTAAGAAGTTGTCTGCTTTTGATATATTAAAACATTGATAGGTTTATATATATTTTTAAAATTTTTTAAATTGTATGTAAAAACCAACAATCCAAGGCGTGATTCACACACTGAATTGAAATGGATTGCTAATTGATGTGTAATAAGAGCCTGAAGCATTGGTAGGGATGCTTTTTAACTTCTCACAAATGCTCATCGAATTTGAAAAAGGATTTTCAGTTCTCATGAATATAATTAAAAACAAAACAGATAGGCTGAACCGCTAATGTAACCAAAGAAATTTGAAAAAAAGCTATAATTTTGGTATTAAAAATGACTCTCCAAAACATGTTAAAATTCTTATTTTCATACTTTTTAATTCTGCTTGTCATCTTTATATTTCATGGTTTTGTATTTGATTTTTATTAAATTTGTTTTGCATTGTAAATTGATTTACTGAGTATATAAAAAATATTTTCCAGCTGGTATAACGACTGTCTCCATACAAATGGATTCAATGAACCATTTTGAATGTGTTCAGTGGAATTAAAGAATATTTTGTATAGCATACTCAAATTTTTCCTCACTAGAACTTTGTTGTACACAAATATACTCATGCAATGGTTAAACAGTACTCTGACCACAGATAATTAATGTTTAGTCAGGTAAACTGATCAAAAAGTATAATTTACTTACATAAAGCATTTAAAGTCCATGCTTCATAAAAACAGTTAATAAATTTTTTGTTTATTTCAAAATGTAGTATATACTCACTAGGCTAGTTATTTTTTTCCCCAATCCTGTCATAATGCCATCTAGAGTACAGATTTACACCACATTAAATGACTGAGTTCAGGGTGTTGAGAATGTTTGCAGCCAATCAGTAATTTGGGGGATGAAACAAATCCCATAACATGTGAAGTTTGAAGTCTCCAAGAACAAGAATAGAGTGAGTTGCTGAACTGAGGTTCACTTTCATGTTTGTACTCATGTAGCTTCAAATATATTTACATAATCAATGTATATTAATTTGATCTATGACAAAAATAAAAATTTTAAAACTTAACTTAAAATGATGAACACATTGAAAAAACAGTACAAGAACACTTTCCTAAAGCTACAATGTCTTAAAAATTCTTGGTATAAGGAAAAAACAATAAAAAAAAAAATTTTATTCATTAAGAAAACTATTACGCTAATTAGAAATATTTACAAACAATATTGTCAAAAAGCAATTTTCCTGTACACGCACTATTACTGAAAAATAATAATAATAATATTCATGGCATTTTACAAGCGGAGATCAATGAAAGCTTTTACAGAAGCTGATGAAAAACAGCTAATTGTGAAACCGAAAATAAAAAGAAGAATAAAGATGAAAAAATTACGCTACACTCTGCAAATTTAAAAAACAAAAACAAAAACAAAAATCCAATAAATGAACATACATGTTAAAGATTACACTCTATCTACTTTTAGTTTTTAGTTGACCATTATATACAAGGTTCTATTTATAGATTCATATTAATTAATTTCCTTTTCCTTAAAAAATAACAATAAAAAAAAGCTAGCTACATACTTAAAATACCTATCTATAAAAATAGTAAACAAAATGCAACTATGTAATACAAATTTCACTAATTGTTAAAAAGAAAAAAATATGAGTTGTAGTAGTATTAATAAATAATAATAAATCATTGATAAAAATATTGTTAAAAAAGGTAACAAGTAGCACGCTATGATAACGAACTCAAAATTAAACCAGTGGTGCACTAATTTGAACAATGCGAAATAAGTAAAAAAAAAAAAAATAAAACAAATAATTTAAATGCAACATTAATACATAACTTCAAAAGGCTATTTCTAAATGATATTTATTTACACTTCTATAAAATGAGTTACAAAAAACAGTTATAAAAAGATAAAATTTTTAAACAAATGCATATTACTATCTATTTTTTTCTTTCCTTTTTTTAATATTTAAAAAACTATATACAATTTTCCTTACCATAAAAAAAATTTAAAACATGAAAATTTTTACAAAAAAAAGCTTTACTAAATAAAAGTTCCCCTTATTCGCCTTGCTAATGTCATATCAGAGCGAAACAGTGTCACTCTTTTCGCATGAAGAGAACACAGATTCGCTTCCTCAAATAAAGATACTAAAAACGCTTCAGCAGCTTCTTGTAAAGCTTCAAGAGCCAACACCTGAACCCTGTTAAATAAATAATAATAATAACAAATAATAATTTTCCTGTCAAGGATATATATATATATATATATATATATATATATATATATATATATATATATATATATATATATATATATATATATATATATATATATATATATATATATATAAATTGGATTTAGGTTCTCTTTTGTGGTGATAAATGGATAGATTTAAGAATACTTGATTAGAGTAATATTATAACTAGGAAAAGCTCTGTGAGAAGTATGCAAAGGTCATTGGTGGTTTAGGGAAATGTATACTATGTAAGAAGTGACGTTAAAAAATAAATTAAATAACAAAAGAAATTGGAGCTCCAGATTAAAATTCACAAGTTCGTCATATTTCAACAATAAGACCTTCAAAATATGAATTGAGAAACGAAACTTATGCAAAAACTAATGGAATGGATGGAGCCAAAAAGGCAAAATAAAATATTAACACCTACTACTAGGGACCGACCGGGGTTGGAATTTTGCCAGGGCCGGGGCTCTGGCTGGAGTTGCCTAAAATTTGTAAAGAGGTCAAAGAACTGAAATTTTAGGTTAAGAAAATTAGATATAATTTTAATTGATTAATTTAATTATAAGGAAGGAATAGAATAGGCAACGCTTACTTAAATTAATGATTATATGCATTTTTTCAGAAAAAAAAAAATCAGAAAATTACAGATTTTGTATAAAAGTTCAATTTTAATACTTGAGGACGATATGGAAATATGTCCAATGCAGTATAATGAGGTAAATGTAATAGTTAAAAGTACCAGTTTCATTATTAAAATACTGTTGATAGTATAGTAAATTAAGTTTTAAAGACTTCAAGTAACGAAAATTTAAATCATTTTCAGGATTCTCATCTTCGTGGGATGTTGTCTTTGCGGACTCAGGTGATTCAGGGGTCAGTACAGGATTATGTCCGAATCTAACTGAGTCTGCTCTGGCTGAGTTGAATAAATAAATGAAAATGAAAAAAATTAACATCAATGATGACTATATTATCTTCTGGAAGACAGACAAAAATGATCTCCCCACACTAAAGAGTATATTTGTACCCATCAGTGAGCTTAAGCACCAGTGAAAGAGGATTTATAGTAGAGAAATCAATTCAAAAGATAGAATCAAACTATTGCCAAAGAATATAAAAATGCTACCATTTTTAAAATACAATCTTAGAGCAGTAACATTCAACGTCACTTCCCTCTGTTCCTGAACATTTTACTCCCCTAAATTCTAAAACTTATGATGTAAAAGTTCAAGAAGATTCTGACAGTGCATAGTAATTTAAAAGAATGTTTTATTTGTTTCCTCTTTTACATTGCATTCATTTTGTTCCACTCAATATGTAACAAAGGAATATATATATATATATATATATATATATATATATATATATATATATATATATATATATATATATATATATATATATATATATATATATATATATATATATATATATATATATATATATATATATATATATATATATATATATATAATTATATTTTCTTATATTTTGTTTGATTTAATCCACCATTAATAAGTATAATTTGCAATTAACCCCCGGTTTTCCCTGATTATTAGCAGGGCAGGGGGCCAGTAAAAATGGTCGGGGTTGGCCGGTTCCTCGGTCGGTCCATACCTACTACTTCTAATAATAATAATACCTGAAATTTCCAGCACCAATTTCTTGAAATATCTCTTTCACCACTCTGCTAAAAGGTGCTTTCTGAATGAGGAGGTCTGTAGTTTTTTGGAATCGTCGAATTTCCTGAAGAGCCCTTGTGCCTGGCCTATATCTTCTTGGCTTTCGGGGGGTTGCTACATTTCTGTTACTTGGAGATTTTGCTTTTGATGAAGAAGCTCGGCTCTAAAAAAAAAACAAAATTCAATTAAGATAACACAATATTTTTCATATCTTTATCATCACTTACCACAATACTTTTACAATATTTTCATCATCTAACTACGGATAATAGACAGTTACTAAGAGCTACAATTAAAATGTAAATAGTCTCAAAGTTAGAAGAAAAACTGACTCAAACTCCAAAATCTGAAATTTTGACATCTCACTAAAAAGTGTGAAATTACGCGAAATAAAAATTTTTTAAGTTGGAAAAATTTATATTTAATTCTGTTAAAATGACTGCTCAGACTGACAACCAACTTAATCTAATGCTAATTGTAAAATATGTTACAATGCTCATACATCCTAACATCAAACATCAAGCCTCTAATGTAGTTTAATCTAGCTAGTTGAACCTGTATTTTTCTATTTTGCTACTTGAAAGAATTGAGGAAAAATTTTATTTAATTCATTCTAGAAAATATCATGACGTATTATTTATTTCATTAATTTCTTATTTCAGTCAACTACTATTTCATGTATGGACCGACCAGGGCCCCGGCCTCGGATAAAAAATCAGGGGAAACCAGGGTTTGTCTGCCGAGGTTTTAAATGGAAAATTATACTGTACTTAATGGTGGTTTAAATCAAACAAAATATAAGAAAATTAAGATTTTTTTCTTGCTTTTTCAATATTTTATTTCTCTTTTCTGTTTCTTTAGACCACTCCTCTTCTACTAGTGAATGTTCATCTTTTGTGTTTTGATTTAAGATGCCCCCATAAAGATTTAGTTGAAAAATTCTTGCTTGGGCCACCCAAAGGTTCTCTTCTAATTTCCTGACTGACAATGTTACATTTAGCTATTTCGAGCCTATCCTGAAACATTGTAAAGTACTCCTATACTGCTGAAGCTGATCTTTTAGCCATAGTGATTGAAAGTATAAAAAAATAATAATTTTGAAGTAATGTAACTAAATGATACAAGTTTGATACACAACAATAAAATAACAATATGTATAAATACAGGTTATATTAATAATTTTATATCTTACATTTTTTCAAACTTTACCTTAGGGTCTTACCTAGGTAAACCTGTTGTATCACTATTGTAAATCAGAAATTTTTTTTTCCTAATTTTTTTTTTTTGTACTTTTATTATACACTTTGTAATTTTCTGAATTTTTTCCAAAGAAAATGATATAATCATTAATTTAAGTGAATGCAGGCTATTCTATTCCTTCCTTATAATTAAATAAACCTCAAATAAATTTATATCTAATTTTCTTAAACAAAAATTTTAGAGCATTTGACCTCTTTACATATTTTAGGCAACCCTTGCCAGAACCCCAGTTGGTCCCTAATTTCATGCACACATTTGTGCAGGAAAAATGTGATTTAAAAATTATTATTAGTATATTTATGGTATCATTTATTAGATGTAAAAAAATCTGATAAATTTAAAAACAATTTATTGATGATTTAAAATAGCCTAGGGTTTGAATTATATTCAAATTCAAACTTAAAATTGGACTCTACCTCACTATATATATATATATATATATATATATATATATATATATATATATATATATATATATATATATATATATATATATATATATATATATATATATATATATATATATATATATATATATATTCTATGCATCTTTGACTCTTTAAAGCTCAAAATAAATGAGAATTTAATCAAAACTATCTTAGCAAGTAAGACTGGATCAACCTTTAACTACAAGTGTAAACAGATTGGACAGAATCCATGAAAAAAATTTTCCTTAAATTCAAACCAAAATACTTATCTTAGTGGTTTAAGAACTTTAAATATTAATATTATGTAAAGTTAGATTTGTTAGAATTCTTATTTCAACTGTAAATCAATAATATAAAAATGAAAAGAAAACTACATTTCAAAAATCAAATAGGCCTTCAAAGTTTAATTTCTAAAAATTAATAACATTCCATACCTTATTTATATTCCGATTGTCTGGTGTTTTCTTTTTCACACTTCCAGTATTTGATAAAGTTCGTCTCCTCTGTTCCGCTGTCATCTGTCTAACAGGAGTTTCTGATGATTCTAAAGGGGGAGCCCCTCTTGGATGTAGTGGTGTGGATGAATAGTGTGGTCCTGGTGTTCGAAACTGTTTGGCAGCTGGTGTGCTAGGAGTTTCTCTCCTGTTAAGAAATTAGAAAGTAATCTGGATTATGTTGCCAGGAAATATTTATACTGGCTCCACTGTTTTTGAATTGCTCAGACAACTTTATTTAATAGTAAACACTTTTTTTTTATTTATTATTTTACAATTATTATTATTATTTTAATATTTTAATTTATTATTAATTTTCATTATTATAAAATCTTAATATTTGTGGCTTGTGCAGGGTAGGATAGAAACTGGGGCAAATGTAGACCATAATGTTACAGTACATGGGTTGTAGGAATTAATATAGGCTATTCAATAGCTTAAATTTTAATTGATATACTCTTTTAAATTAAAATTTGTTTCTAAGTCAATAAATAAAATAAATTTATGCATCTGCTTCATTTCTTCTTACACAGATTTCCATGCTTGAAATGAATATTGAAATGATATGAACGAATAATAAAATGACAAAGAAATTTAAAAGCTTTAATTAATATATTATTATTCAAAAAAAATATTTAAAAATTTCATTTTTTATTACTAAAAAAATTGTAATATTGAAGTTTGCATGGATTTCTTCTTTTTTCTCTCCTCTTCAAACAAAAAAAAGTTTGATCATAATTTTAAACTTAAAATAAAAACATAACCTAAATGTAGCATGTCTAGTTGGAATACTGAATAGTAAATAATGTGTCTAATACAGTTATCATAAAATACAGGCTCAAAGTGAGAATTATGCTTACATTTGTCACTTATTATAAAAAAAAAAATTATTAATTTTGAAATTAAAAAGTATTTGTAATATTAACTAGAATAAATATATATATATATATATATATATATTATATATATATATATATATATATATATATATATATATATATATATATATATATATATATATATATATATATATATATATATATATATATATATATATATATATATATATAGGAACCGACCGGGGCCCCGGCCAACCCCGGCCATTTTTACTGACCCCAGCCCCGGCCCCGGCCAAAAATCAGGGAAAACCGGGGTTGCCGGCCGGGGTTAAAATGGCAAATTATACTTAATTTTTTTTTTTTTTTTTTTTTTTAATTTTCAGCCGATTCTGCTGAAACTTTCAGTTATATAGATTTTTTACCGGTAAGAAAAGTCCATTTCTAGCGTTTTTCCGAGTCTATTATGGTTAAAAAAATTTTATTTATTTTTTTTTTTTTGAAATTTTACCCTTTTTTAATTGAATGGCGGTGCCAAACCACTTTTTAGAATGAGCTGAAAATTGGACTATTTATTCAAAATTAAATGGGATACAAAAGTCTTAATAGACTTTTGTTCCCAGAGTTATAGGAAAAATGTTATAAGCCAAAAACTGACCAACTATAGAAAAAAAAAAATTTTTTGAACTAAAAAAAATCCACCTTTTCAGACAAATTTAAAAAAAAAAATACAACTATGACATTTCCTATTTTTGGTGTGTATAGAGGAGGGGTGGGGCTACAAATTCCTCTATGTACTTTATTCGATGACATTCGTTGGTTTTGAGATATAGCCTTCAAAAAGGTTCATCAAATTTAAAAAATTCCCAAAGTTTGAGAGGCTATATCTCGCTTCAAACAAAGAGCATTTAAATATGCACTAAATAAATATTGTTACCCTGCACTCTTCTAAACAATATTCACAAATAAAAAAAATAGTAGGTAGCGTTTTTTATAAATAATTTTTCCTCCAGAAGGGTACGATTTTTGCAAAAATTTTTTCAAGTGCTTATATAACTTTTTTCTAGACGTGATATCAAAAACCTATTCCCACCAATGCAAGAAATTGGGGCAAAGGTATTCAGCTAAATTTTCAGCTCATGTGGACCAGTGGTTTGATCCAGTTATTCATTTTTTTCAACTTTGGGTCCAAATAAGTTTCAAACCGTTATAGACTCAAAAAAATGCTCGAAATCAACTCAGAACTTCATGAAAAAATTCACATACTTTGAAAATTTCAGCTTAATCAGTCAAATAATAAAAAAAAATTCAAACAAAATATAAGAAAATTAAGATTTTTTTTCTTTTCTGTTTCTTTTGACTTCCTTTTCTGCTAGTGAATGTTCATCTTTGTGTTTTGATTTTAGATACTCCAAAAAGATTTGGTGAAATTTTTTTACTTGTAGCACCCGGAGGTTCTCTTCTAATTTCTGACTGCAGATGTTAACATTTAGCTATTTCGAGCCTATCCTGAAACATTGTAAAGTATTCAAATACTGCAGAAGCTGATCTTTTAGCCATATTGACTGAAAGTATAAACAAAAAAATAATTTTTAAATAATGCAGCTAAATGATACAAGTTTGATACATGGCAATAAAATAACAATGATATGTATAAATACAGGTTAAATTGATAATTTTATATCCTACATTTTTTCAAACTTTACCTTAGGGTCTTACTTAAGTAAACCTGTTGAATCACTATTATGAATTAGAATATTTTTTTTTTTTAATTTTTGTACTTTTTTTAAACTTTAACTATACAAAACTGTAATTTTTTGATTTTTTTTTTTAGAAAATGCATATAATCATTAATTTAAGTGAATGTTGGCTATTCTACTCCTTCCTTACAATTAAATAAACCTTATATCTGATTTTCTTAACCTTAAATTTCAGTGCTTTTGACCTCTTTACAAATTTTAGGAAACCCCGGCCAGAACCCCGGCCCCGGCCAAATTTGGGTGACCCCGGCCCCGGCCCCGGCCAAATTCCAACCCCGGTCGGTTCCTATTATATATATATTATATATAATATATATATATATATATATATATATATATAAATATATATATATATATATATATATATATATATATATATATATATATATATATATATATATATATATATATATATATTCCTACAGATTGCCACCACTCACAGGCAGAGCCCTTTTCAAGGAGGGGGCACACACAAAAGGAAGAAAACTCTCTCAAACTCGAACCAAACGCACGTCCATCAGGTGGGAACAGGGAATCCTTGAAGAGAGAAAGATTAAATACAGGAGGAAAAATAGATGGTAGAGAGTTCGACAAAACAGAGGTGGTTGGAAAGGAGGCACCACAATAGGCTAGCCTGGGGTTTCCAACATCCACACAAAATTCTTGCAAAAGCAGAGCACTCCTTATGAAATGAGGATGATGCAACAGTGAAAGAATGCAAGAGGCCAATGCCCTCAAGCGCCTGATATATATATATATATATATATATATATATATATATATATATATATATATATATATATATATATATATATATATATATATATATATATATATATATATATATGATGGGCCAGATACAGTTGAACTAGTTTGACTTAAATGGTAAACCTAATAGCCAGCAAATAGGCCTAATATAGCAAACACCCACTGTTCGCAAAGTTTGGCAGCCTATATTTTATATTTTGCTTGCTTGCTTTCTCTCTCTCTCTCTCTCTCTATATATATATATATATATATATATATATATATATATATATATATATATATATATATATATATATATATATATATATATATATATATATATATATTGAAAACAATTTGACAAAGTGGCTTTCATGTAATTTTGAACTTTTTATTTTTTAGCTTCAAAATAGTTATACAAAATTTTTTAAAAATTTTCCTAACAATGCTGATGCAGCAACCTCATTGTACAACATGTCATTAGTTTCAGCAACCTCATAGGATGAGAAAATTGGATGCTGCTTTGTTCAAATCACAGTTATTACTTTGTTAATTTAAAAAAAAATTTTGTGTTTTTAGTTTACAAATATTTTCTTTCTTTCAATTATGCAATTAAAACCTTTCCAAAATTACACTTAATAGATTTAGGCACATTTTCCTATTACAAATATAATAGAAACAACCCTTAAAGTCATTAATAACAAAGCCTACCAGGAGTCTTAACTGTAGCATATACTAACCTTTTGATTTTAGACCTATTGGGTCCCTTGTTAATTCTTGGCATATTTCACGGTTATCCAGTAACTAAACGTTAAAATAACACTCGCATACATACACAAAAAAAAACATCAAACGAGCATTATTAATAAAATAATCACTTTAATTTTACGCAGTCTTCACAATTTTTTTTCGTTTCCCGGTGCATTTTCAAACCAAACGTAAACACAAGAATTTTCAAATTAAATAGTTGTTGTAGTTTTATATTTTGAAGTACAGTCTTTGTAACAGTTTGAAATTACAATTACGGCCATAGTATAATAGAGATAAAATATAATATATATATATATATATATATATATATATATATATATATATATATATATATATATATATATATATATATATATATATATATATATATATATATATATATATATATATATATATATATATATATATATATATATATATATATATATATATATATATATATATATATATATATATATATATATATATATATATATGTATATATATATATATATATATATATATATATATATATATATATATATATATATATATATATATATATATATATATATATATATATATATATATATATATATATATATATATATATATATATATATAAACTTGCTCATAATTCCAAGTTTGCAACAAAATTTATTACACTAAATTAAGAATTGTCAAAAATATCAACTTTAAATTTTGTGGGATTCAAAATTAACCCTGATACCAAATCTCTTATAGATTAGGTTTGTAAACACATTAAATCTAAACATGGCCTTTAAAACATTTGTCAATTAAACCATAACTTGAACATCTATATACTGATTAAGAAATGTTTCCGGGATTCATGGATCCAGCATAATTTTATTTGGATTTTTTTTTTTTCGGTTTCTCAGAATGTCCCAGTGTTAATTATATATAACTAAAAAATAATTTTTTTTTTTTTTTTTTTTTTTTTTTTTTTTTTTTTGGTTTACACCATTATCCCGTATATTCCTGACCAAGTATTCGAAATTATCTTTTTATTTTTAACGACATAGAACTATACGTGTATCAGCTTGTATTAACCTAAACTAACTTAGCAGAATATATCCCAACCGTGAGTCTTATTCACACACCAGTTTAAAATTGCGCTTCTTTATCACCAGCTCCATTGCTCGTTTATCATTTCCTTTCCCTTTTATTACCTTCCCTTTATCGAATATCTGATGATCTAAAATATTTGTGCAATAATACCTTGATAAAAAGTAATAGTGAAGAAGCAAAATGTAAAAAGTGTTCTTCAACTCTTAAATGTAAAGACTTCTCTATATATGTTGCTTGATTTGATACCTAAAGGAAATATGCTTAACGTGTACTTTCCTTCAGTATTCAAAACTACTAAAGTTATAATTTCCAATTTGATTACTATGGAGAGCAGCTTATATCTTGTTTCCCATAATTTAAAGTTGGGAAATAAAAAGAATACT
>SEYY01001991.1:0-17500 GCA_009176605.1 Armadillidium nasatum | reverse complement strand
CCACATCCGGAGTTTATGAATGGGTATCGGAGTCCCACATCCGAGAAATTTACAAGTATATCAAAGATACAAATCCTATATCCTGTACAGAGGATATCGTGTGGTTTCCAATAGGATCTTCCCTTTCGATATTGGCATCTACACACACACATTTCGACCTTCAAACATTTCAAACCCAACGGCAGAGACGTTCATTATATATTATTATTATTATAATCTCATTTTAAATAGAAATTCTGAGAAGATTTCAATTCTTATTATCAGTTCGCAAGATCACTCCTACTGACTCAGCAGCTCTTTAAAAGAACAGATTTTTAAACACAAACCAATCTTCTTAGTTTCTTATATATCTCTTTCTCTAAGGAAAACTTGAGCCACTCAACGTTCCTCATAGTTTCATCTTTCTCTGTCCATCTCTCTGACTGCAAATCTCATTCTGTCGTATACACTTTTCTTTTTATATTTTCACTCTTTCAAATCCCAGATTATCATCCCATCTCTTCTGATGGGTATCGTGTAGGAAAGATATATATATATATATATATATATATATATATATATATATATATATATATATATATATATATATATATATATATATATATATATATATATATATATATATATATATATATATATATATATATATATATATATATATATATTTCAGTAAAGCATTTACATTTACTGATACTCCATCCAGTGTGGCAAGTAATTTTAGGTGATTACGATAGAACCCATTTTGAAGGCAGTGAAATTATTGGCAACATCGACTCTATACTCATTCATGAACATTTTCACAATTACCAACATGATATAGGTAAGCACTGTATTTGCAGCCTCAATGACTCGATCTTTATAAACTAATATTTATTTACTAGAAGGTTCATTGTAAAATATATTTTCAATATTTTTCTTGTAGTTATATATTTCGTATGTTGTCATAAAGAGGCTGCTAAACAGTGCCAGAGTCGAAAGATTTCTAAAATTTAACTACTTTCCGTTAATTAAATCCCACAACTACCTTCCAGCCAAAGATAAAATTCTTATTTATATTATATTTAATTTAGTTATCCTTATATATTTTGCTGTTTTAAGTTTTCTTTGATTTCAGCTTTGGTTAAATTGTCGGAGAAACTAAATCAAACATTATCATTGATACCCATATGTCTTCCTGACTCGGAAGAATATTTTTCATATTCTTTTGAAGGATTAAAATGCACAGTGACTGGGTGGGGTCTTAGTCATAATAATTCAACTTCTTTTAGCGATATTCTTCACGAAGCTAAAATAAAAATATTAAATTCAACCGTCTGTCATAACGTTTATAATACACCGAAATATGGCTTCGTTAAAATAAGGAAAAGTCATATATGTGGCGGTGAATTAGACGGATCTGCAGGAACGTGTATGGTAAGTATTTCAGTAATTAGTAATATTAGTTGTCTATTTATTGAAAATCTTTGGCTGGAAGGAATGGTTTTTGTTTAAGGGTTTAAAGCACAAACAAAATTATGTTCGCTTCTTTCGCTCTGGTACTGGATAATTTTTCCTTTTTTAGCAGTCTCTGTAAAAACTTCTTTTTTTTATTATTATTTATTCTCCGTATTGCTGCTTACAGCTTTAATTAAACTCAAAAATGCCATCGATATTTCGAAAGATATTTCTCCACTTTGCTTACCTGACACAAGTACTTTGAAAGCCGAAACTTTCCTCGGTATTAACTGCGTCGCTATTGGATGGGGAATGAGAGTTCGCGGGGCAAAACTAGAGAATAAAATAAAAGAGGTTATGCTACCTGTTGTAGATAACAAAGCACTGTGCTAAAATTTATGGGATGATGCACAGCATTCCGATAAAAAACTATCACATGTGTGCAGGCTTCACAGAGGGAGATTCTTATGGAACCTGTGTAGTAAGTAGAATTGCTTTTTATATTGTTAAATATGTAGAATTAGTACTCCTTATTTTTTTTTTTGGTAATATTCTTCCTCTCTATGTAAAAATTAGTTAACTGTAGTCACTCTACAATAGTTGTTGAAGTAAGTTTTATAAATATTAGTTTATTATGGTTTTAACTGGTAGTTCTCATTGACAAATTTATGGGTATTATTCCATTCATTCCTTTATATATTTATTTATTTTGCAAACATTAAAACCTGCCCTTCAGGACAATGCAAAATTGGTATACAGACCAATCTTTCGGAATTCCCTCCGTCCTTCTCTTTTAACTACTTCTATCGTAAAATATAGTACTAAATTAAAGGATTGTTCAAAGTTTTTATGATCTACCAATGCCCTTTACAAGATTTTAAATTCTTCAAGCGTTATAATAACAATAATAATAATAATAATAATAATAATAATAATAATAATAATAATAATAATAATAATAATAATAATAATAATAATAATAATAATATTATATAATTATTATATATAATAATTAATAATAATAATAATAATAATAATAATAATAATAATAATAATAATAATAATAATAATAATAATAATAATAAATTATTCGAAATTATTCAAAATATAAAAAATAAGAGAAAAACTTTATTACTAATATAATATTATTAATATATATTTATTAATAATAAATTTCCTATATATATATATATATATATATATATATATATATATATATATATATATATATATATATATATATATATATATAATATATATATATATATATATATATATATATATATATATATATATATATATATATATATATATATATATATATATATATATATATATATATATATCAATGACTAGGGAGACTCAGGTGGGCCACTGCAATGCAACATGAGAGATGGACGATGGTATCTTGCCGGAATCACATCCTTCGGATCCGGATGTGCGAAACCCGGGTTTCCGGATGTCTTCACTAGGATTACTTCCTACATACCTTGGATTAAGCACAAAATGAGATCTCACTAAAATTATTATTATTATTATTATTATTATTATTATTATTATTATTATTATTATTATTATTATTATTATTAGTTCAACAGCCGATTATATCATTATCGCTAGTCTTAATTAATGTAACTATAAACAGAGGCAAGGTATAATTTATTTCCAGTGTTACTAAGCAAACTTTCAGATTTTAAAACTATTATCACGTGATTATAACCGGGGCACACATCGTATGTCATCCGATGAAAAATGATGAGTTAAAGTCAGGGTTGGGATTTTTTTTATTTTTTTATTTATATATATGAATCAAATTAAAAAAATCACTTTTTTTTTTTTTATTTTTTTTTTTTTTATTGTAAGCTTTTTTAAAAATTAATAAGTAAATATAGTAAATAAGTAAATATAGTTAGTTAATCAGTTTAATTAAGTAAGTAATTTAAATTATAATTTATTTTAAAAAGGACACACTATTTAAAAAAAATATTTAATTTAAAAATGATAAAAATTAGACTAATAGAACCAATTCACTGTATTTAAATATTAAATTATAAAAAAATTATGATAAAAATTATATACAATATAAGAATTATATAAGAATTATATACAAGAATATCGAAATTAGTTAATTATACTTTTTAATACAAACTTTTAAAACGTTTATTAAGTTAGGCCGTGGCCACAAGAGGTTATTCCAAAATGGTCAACTCTCTTCAACATTCAATTTTTATTGAAGAATTGAAACTATGTGAATAAAATAAAGCTCTATATAGTAGTAGTAGAAGTAGTAATAGTAATAATAATAGTAGTAGTAGTAGTACTAGATATTCAAATTTTGATAGAAAATATTTGTAAAAAATAAAAAACTTCATGCGATCATAGCCTTCCCACAGGCGTTATGATCACCTAGAGCTGCTTAACACCATTATTTTAATATAATTTTTTAAAAAAATTAACTATATATTATTATTATTATTATTATTATTATTATTATTATTATATTATTATTATTATTATTAAATTTTATTAAAATTTGAAATTTAATAATTAATATTATATATATATATATATATATATATATATATATATATATATATATATATATATATATATATATATATATATATATATATATATATATATATATATATATATATATATATATATATATATATATATATATATATAATATACATGTATAATTTTATTTTTATTATAAGAAACTTTATAAACAGAAAAAAAATTATATTTTTGTACCATTTCAAATATTTCATTTGCGCTTGGCAAGTCCATTGTTTTTTTTATTTTTATTTTTTTTTTAGAAATAAAAGCAAAACTCTTTAATTGTTTTTGTTATCCTCGAATTCTTTTATGTGTAATTTTTTAAAATTAAGAGTTGTCTAATTGCTAACTCTACATAATTCACTTAACAATAAACGAATTAAGACTGCAGAACATAGACTTTAACAAACTTGAACTTTAGTTAGACTTAAACTAACTTTAATTTTAGTTAGATTTTAACTAACTTTAACTTTAGTTAGACTTTAACTAACTTTAACTTTAGTTAGACTTTAACTAACTTTAACTTTAGTTAGACTTTAACTAACTTGAACTTTAGTTAGACTTTAATTAACTTTAACTTTAGTTAAAGTCTATGCTACAGAAAGATTAATCACAGCCTAACAAGTGTAATAGTGAAATAAGGTACATGGGATTACCAAGAACGTCATATTCCTAACAGTCAGACCATGTTTAAAGTTAACAAGAGAATGCCATACAAATAATGCATCACAACCACAGCTTAATAATATTAAATTAAATAAATTATTAAGTCGTGCCATTATTATTATTATTATTTTTAAATAATTAGTTTTCGTGTACCAGGTAAGGATTTGACATAATAAGCAAATATTTAATGGAAATGAAATTTGTTTGTACGAGATTTGACATAATAAGCAAATATTTAATGGAAATGAAATTTGTTTGTACGAGATGTTAAATTGAGAAACAAAGGCAACAAAGTCTTCTGAAGGACGATCAAGGAATGATACTTAACATTTTTGGAACCATCCAACAATTATCTTTTGGACCATTCTTTGCGATCCTCTGTTCTTCATATTTCTTTTCTGTCCCACTAGAATAATGCATGGAATCTTTATAGAAATAAAAGGAACCAAATAAAGCAGACCAAACAAAAACAACTTTTAAAGTTTTAAGCCAAAGTAACTAAATGATTGTGTTTGAACGGTTAATTTTCTTAACCAGATTTTTAATATTTTCTTATATTTTTGTTAGGAGAGCTGTTTCCTATTTGTAATACATAAAACTTCCAAAAATGATCAAGTCGGTATCTGTATAACTAGATTAAAAAATAAATGAAATAAAGAAAGATTAACAGCTTTGGAAAAGAATTGTTCCAGTGCAGTGCTGTTAGTGATACGTTGTTTACATGCACTGATATTTTCCTTTTATGTCTCTATCTAAAAGGAAAAATATCTGTAGGGAGCTAGGAAGTGATTAAAACGTAAAATTTTTGTTTCAGGTTTTGAATATTAATGAATGACTGATAGTTAGAAATACAAATAATAAATGCATAATGATCTCTTCTTTAACGGTAATTGTATGGCGAATTCATTTCTGTCTTGAGACAGTCTTTGACGGTGCAATGTGACCTTTTTTCCTATCTCATGTCGTATAACGACTATATATATATATATATATATATATATATATATATATATATATATATATATATATATATATATATATATATATATATATATATATATATATATATATATGTTTGATCTGAAAGAAAAAGGAATTAGTTTAAATGAAATAATAATCTTGGACTTACTATGCGGTTTTTCAAAGTATTGTTCTCTTTAAATTAAAGAGTTCTGAATTATATATTAACAATTAGAACTTATGGACAGGGTCCATTTTTTTTAATTCTCCCCCGATTCTCCTGAAAATTTCAATATATATAGCTTTTTCCCGACGAAAAAACTCCATTCCTAACGTTTTTACGAGGGATTAAAAGTTTAGAAGTTTTCAGGAATTTAAGGTATGTTTTAATCTACGGTGAGGCCACTTGAAAAATTTTTTTTGTCTGAAATTTGGTGTGTGTAATCCTAAATCTATTGGCTACAAAAACTTTTAACAACTTTTGCTTCTAGAGTTTTAAAAAAATTTTATTAGCCAAAAACTTACCCACTATCGAAAACAAATTTTTTTTAAAAAAAAATAAAATAAAAAACTCCCCTTTTTTGTAAAAAAAAAAAAAAAACTACAAATACTACATTTCTTATTTTTAGTGGATATATATAGAGGAGTGATGGGGCTACAAATTCCTCTCTATATATTATTCGAACCAAATTGTTTGACCAATTTTTAAAAATTCCAAGAGTTTGAGAGGCTAAATCTTTCTTCAAACATATAGCATTTAATAATGTTCTAAATAAAAATTGTAGATCTATCCCTCCTCTAAACAATATTAAAAAAAAAATTGTAGGTTGCATTTTTTTAAATAATTTTTTTCTACGGAAAGGTATTATTATTATTTTTTTTTTTTAAATTAGAGTGCTTATAACTTTTTTTTCCTACACATGATATCAAAAATCCTTTCCTACAAAAGCAAGAAATTGGGGCTAAGATTGTTTAGTTAAATTTTCAGCTCATGTGGACCACTGGTTTGACCCAGCTATTCAATTTTTTTCAACTTTTGACCCCAGATAACTTCTGAAAAGTTAATCCCTCGTAAAAACGTTAAAAATGGACTTTTTTCGTCCGGATAAAAGCTATCTATACTGAAATTTTCATCTCAATCGGTCAAATAAAATAAAAATGTTTTTAAAAAATTGGACCCTGTTCTTATTAGAGATATATTTTGAGTAGAAGAGTCAATTGAAAGAACATAGTAAGAAGGAGGTGAAAATAAAAATTCTCTCATACCTGAATTCAGAATTTTGAAGTCTTATAACAAACAAACAAAAAACTTACATTTTGTTAAAGCGTTGAAACAAATTGATGGATATTTGAAAAGTGAAGTTATTAAAGCTGGTAATTGAGTACCACATCGATAACAAAAAATTATTCTCTTTCAAGAGTTATGAATTATATATTAAAAATTAGAACTTATTAGAGGTATATTTTGAGTAGAAGAGTCAAATGAAAGGACATAGTAAGAATGAGGTGAAAATAAAAATTCTCTCATACCTGAATTCAGAACTTTGAAGTCTTATGAAGAACAAACAAAAAAGAAGAGTGCCGCATCGATAACAAAGAATTGTTCTTTTTGAAGAGTTATGAATTAAATATTAACAATTAGAACTTATTAGAAGTATATTTTGAATAGAAGACTCAATCGAAAGGACATAGTGAGAAAGAAGTGAAAATAAAAATTACCTAATACCTGAATTCAGAACTTTGAAGTCTTATAACGAACAAACAAAAAAAACTTACATTTTGTTAAAACATTGAAACGAGTTGACGAATATTTGAAAAGTGCAGTTTTTAAATATGTGCCATTTCCATGTTGCCATATTTCAATGGTGTGGCAAACTAGTGAGTGCCACATCGATAACAAAAAAATAAACCAATTTTATATAACCATATGAAGAAGAATTTAATATAATTTCTCCAATTTAAAAGAAAACTTAAAATAGATAAAGTATATACACTAGATAAATGAAAGTAAATAGTTGTTTATAGTTGTTCTATATAAAAACTATTTATATACTTTCACTATTTTATCTAGTGTATATCTTTTATCTATTTTAAGTTTTCTTTTATATTGAGGAAATTATATTAAGATTCTCCTTCACAAGATATGTCAAGTCCAAGATTACTATTTCATTTAAACAAATTTCCTTTTACTTTCAGATCAAAAACGTAATGACTAGCATTCTTCAGCAGTAATTCGTTCCCTTTAATGGTAAATATTTATTTTAATTTTTTATTTATATATTAATTTTATTTTATTTTATTTTTTTTGGCTTTTTTCTAGCATTACTCGACCTTGATCTGGCAACTGCGCCCACAATGACTTTAGTGGGGTATGTTCGAGTTTGAAATTCGGATGTACAATGGAGGGAAATTTAATTTTTAGTAAGGAAATCCAAATGAAAAAAAGTTACTCTAAGCCTTTTATTTTTCATGTGATGCAAACTTTTGAAGCAAAAATATAAAATACGATATTATGAGAGTATTTACGAAGTCACATGGTGTCATTAAAAATTCCTACCCTAAGCCACCATCTGTAAAAAAAAAGTTTTCTAATATTTTTATTCCACAAGAATTGTATCACTTTATGCCGTAAGCATTTTGAATAATGAAAGTGAATCCAAGAACTTAAATATGCTAAGTAGCCAATAAGTAACGTTCTGAACAAGATTTTATACAGTTCTATGATAAAAGTATAGTTATAAGTGCCCTTGTTAAAATTTTATTATTGAAAACGCATTTCAATATTAAAAATGTAAACGTAATAACTACTGAGGCTTAGAAATGCTTTTGAGTAAAGTATAAAACTAATAACATGATATAATTATGTATGTGGCCCAGATTAATACTAACTAGAGACTTCAGTGTCAAAATTTCTTGTAATATATAAGGTTCTATTTAATGGTATATATTTTTATAACAATTGTTATAAAAGCAACTAATTTATTGAGTTTGGGTCCCAGTAACTAATTTTTATAACTAGCAGAAAGTACTGCAAATGCATTATAATAAATGTAAAACAAAATCAAATATAAAGTCCTATAATGATATTTATTGAGGAGCAAGTGCGAAAGTTACGCTAGCTTATATTTTTATTTTTACACCACCTTGCTGTGACTGCCTTAAATCTGTAGTTTTAAAGCATTTCTCCATTTCTGTGCATGCATCGTTGGCATAAAATTTATGGAGGAACTTTAAAAATTTGTTTTAAAACAACATTGAAGATGTAAATACATGGCACATGAACCTTTAACAATAAGTATTTTACCCCTTGACCCATAATTAATAGAGAAATATTAAAATATTAAGAAAATTTTATATATATTATATATATATATATAATATATATATATATATTATATATATTATATATAATATATATATATATATATACACACACTAATAAATTTGACGTAGATCTATTTAATATCTACCCACCATATGAGTTTGGAGGTTTGGGAGACTTCACTCTTAAATAAAAGTTTTCATTATATAAATTTGTATCTTCAAAATTCTTTCTATTGACTTAATAATACCCCTATTTATTATATATATATATATATATATATTATATATATATATATATATATATATATATATATATATATATATATATATATATATATATATAATATATATAATATATATATAATATATATATATATATATATTATATATATAATAATATAATATAAATATATATATATATATATATATATATATATAAATTATATATATATATATATATATATATATATATATTATATATATATATATATATATATATATATATATATATATATATATATATATATATATATATATATATATATTATATATATATATATATATAAATATAATATATAATATATATATATATATATATATATATATATATATATATATATATATATATATATATATATATATATATATATTTTTATTTTTTTTCTTCATAATAAAAGTTGAGAATTATCTATAAAGTTTTAAGATATATTAAATATTAAAATTAGTTTTCACTAGCTTAAGAGTTCATAATCTTCTACATAAGTATTAATTATAATCTTAAATATAATGTTCTATTTCAATACTTTATTATATATATATATATATATATATATATATATATAATATATATATATATATATATATATATATATATATATATATATATATATATATATATATATATATATATATATATATATATATATATATATTATTCTATTTTCAGTTTTTGAAAATTTTATACTTAGTTCTGTATAAAAATCAAGTACCGCATATTGCCTACTTATTTTAGTAAAATGAATATATCAAGTAAAAATGCTGTAATAGAAAAATGCATTTTTATAGATAATTTTAATACATATTCTCCTATGCAAAAAGAAATATTGGATACATCATTATGTATTGAAGAGTTTAATTCAAGAATGGAAAATACATGTATATCCTATGTTTCCAACTAACCCACGGAATGAAAGTTCTGTCTATTGTGATGTTTATATTAATTTAGTTTGTGAAGTATGTTCTGCAGCATCAAATCTTTGTAAAAATATAAAAATTTCTTCCACAGTGAAAGGAAGGGAGAGTTATCCAACTTTATGTGAGCTTGATACGAGTGAAGTAAAACCCACTTGGACATGTACAATAATTTCCCATGTTACATTGCAATCTTTAAAACTTGTTAAGGATAATAGATTGCAATTTAATCTTCAGTTTGATTTTCCTGCAGAGGTCTTGACCAAATGTATAGATGGTCGAAATAATTTAATTCACAACATGGAGGATTTATTTAAGGATCCTCATTATTTTGACACCTGTTTAATATCAAGTAGTGAGCAAAAATTTTATGTTCATGCTTCTGTTTTGCAATCTCGTTCTAATATACTAACAAATGGAAAAGTTCTTTCATTGTCTAAGTATCATGAACATCATGATGTTTCTATGCAGGATGATGATGAAGTTATAAACTCTCAGTCAGATATTAATCTTACAGATAAATCGGCTTTTACTAATAATGATTATAGTCAGTCAAATTCTTCACATTCTACTTCAGTAATAGATAAGTATTTTTCTTCTCCTGCTAAGCAGCCCTTGTTTACAGTTTCATCAAATATATCTGCAAGTAAATCTACAAAATCTAGCCCATTTTTCTCTCCAAACAAATCAAGAAAAATATCTGGTTCAGTAACACCGAAGAAGAAAAGTGAAACTGTTAACAGTCCTTCAGGAAAAGTAGGTCAGAAGCAATTGACTCAGTATTTTCCCAGATCATCATCACTTAATGTGAAAAGTGAAAGTGGAGCCAGTTCACCATTTGTTCCATTCTCTCCAATAAAAGAGGGAACCCCATCTAAACGCCCAAAACCAGAAACCCCTTTAATTAAGAGTTTAAAAGAAAATAACGAAACTCCATCGAAGCAGAATCATTCATACTCTTTAAACAGTGATATCCGATCGCCCAGTGGCATTATTCCTCGTCAAAATGTGCAAAATCTCAAGAGAAAATTATTTGATGATGAAGTGGAACATAGCAGAACCCTGACAGTAATCAAATTAAATATATCTACATCTGTTCTTCAAGAACTTTTACACTGGATATATACAGGTATGAGATTTAAATAAAGTAATTGCTAATTTATAAAAATCATGGGAAGGGGTTGGGTTTGTGTGAAGGATGCCTCTGCAGTAATATTAACGAGTACTTATTTCATTGACAACTCAAGTGTATGAAAATTTGGCATTTAATTATAAAGAAAGGCTACCGATATTATAAGTATTTTGTGTATTATCAAGAATCTCTTTCATAACCCAGATCCTGAAGGGCCTTTTCTTTTTTTTCTCTTTTTTTTTTTTAATCTCAGTTTGGTTTTGGTATTAAATTTATTTTTGTTGTTTTTACACTTCCTTTCTGTTGCTTCTATACTCGAAAACTTTTATTTTAGCAAATTAGCTATTGGTACTTTTTATAGATTAATAACTACAAATAAAAATCATTACTGGTCATTCAGCTTTTTTTTTTTTAATCTCAGTTTGGTTTTGGTATTAAATTTATTTTTGTTGTTTTTACACTTCCTTTCTGTTGCTTCTATACTCGAAAACTTTTATTTTAGCAAATTAGCTATTGGTACTTTTTATAGATTAATAACTACAAATAAAAATCATTACTGGTCATTCAGCTTAAATTTTTAACTTTTAAACTTAACTGCGTTTTGAAATAGCTTTCACATAAAATATACTTAGTAACTTTGATGGTAACAAATTACAGCAAATAATACCCGGTCATCATTTATGCAGAACACATACCAATAGCTAAAGGATCAGAGCAAGAACAAAGACTGATAAATACCCTATTGCATTTCATTTTGTGACAACATCAGTTGAATATCCATCTGTAAATCCGTCTGTGATGGATGATTACAGTTCAGATAAATATTAATTTACAGTGACTCGGGGTATCATTCAAATTATCTTTGTAGTTAAATAATAATCCATATTATTTTGGTTACTAGTAACGAATTAATTACTTGTTGGTATTTCACTTGAGGATTTGCCTGAATGAGATGGGGAAGGAAGTAGGTTTAACAAGGTTTTCTTAACTTTTTTTTTTGTTCTTGTTAAAAATGCCCTATTAATACTATAAAATAAATAATGGACCGTTATACTCTTCCTTTCGTGTAGAGTTTGAAAAGCTTTCATGCAAGTTCTATTAAGATTTTTATCACAGTCATTTTTATTTTTATTACAGGTAAAAGCAGCTCCCTTGGAGAACTCTCAAGGCCCCTTCTAGTAGCAGCGAAAAGACATAACATTCAAGATTTATTTGATAGCACCCAACTTCATTTAGCTTCAATGATTACTGTTAACAATGTTTCTGAATTGTTAGCTTTAAGTCACAAATACAAAGCTGATATTTTGAAAGGGGAAGCAATGCAGTTTGCCGTTTCTCGGGCTTCTGAAGTAACGATAATGTCTTCATGGGGAAATTTATCTCTTCAGTATCCAGAAATATTACTGGAATTCTCAAAAAAACTTGCTGTTTATAAAGAATGATAGTTAGTGCTTATTTCTCTGAATTGAGTGGAACATAAAATGAATATCATTGATTTGTTTGAAGTGAGATATTTTAAATATTTTATACTAATATAATGCGTATTTGAAATATATATATATATATATATATATATATATATATATATATATATATATATATATATATATATATATATATATATATATATATATATATATATATATATATTATATATATATATATATACCCACCGGGGTCCCGGCCCCGGCCAAATCAGGGAAAACCGGGTTGGCGGCCGGGGTTAAAAGTTTTAACTTAAAATTTTTTTTTTTTTTTAAATTTTACCGTTCTGCTGAAACTTTCAGTTATATAGATTTTTTACCGGTAAGAAAAGTCCATTTCTAGCGTTTTCCAAGATTACGGTTAAAAGTTTTTTTTTTTTTTTTAAATTTTTTTGTTAAAAATTTTACCCTTTTTTAATTGAATGGCAGTCAACACTTTAGAATGAGCTGAAAATTGGACTATTTATTCAAAATTAAATGGGATACAAAAGTCTTTAATAGACTTTTGTTCCCAGAGTTATAGGAAAAATGTTATAAGCCAAAAACTGACCAACCAAAAAATTTTTGAACTTAAAAAATCCACCTTTCAGACAATTTAAAAAAAAAAATACAACTATACATTTATATTTTTGGTGGTATAGAGGAGGTGGGCTACAAATTCCTCTATATACTTTATTCGATGATTCGTTTTTTTGAGATATACCTTCAAAAGGTCCATTTTTGACCAAATTTCAAAAATTCCCAAAGTTTGAGAGGCTATATCTCGCTTCAAACAAAGAGCATTTAAATATGCACTAAATAAATATTGTTGCCCTGCCCTCTTCTAAACAATATTCACAAATAAAAAAAGTAGGTAGCTTTTTTATAATAATTTTTCTCCAGAAGGGTACGATTTTTTTTTTTTTCACTGCTTTAAAACTTTTCTAGCGTGATATCAAAAACCTATTCCCACCAATGAAAGAAATTGGGGCAAAGGTATTCCCTAAATTTTAGCTCATGTGGACAGTGTTGATCCAGTTATCGGTTTCTGGGGCCATTCCGCATCTAGGTCAGGTGGGAGATGCTAGCCCCGGGTTTTAATTTGAATTTGTTTTTAATGTTGTAGTTTGTGGTGACCGCATCTAATTGCAAGTGAGGTTTGTAATTTTGGGAGGTTGTTGAGTCTTATTTAAAAACAAATGTTGTTTGGATTTTTAAATGAATGCAGTTGAATGTACAGGTTTTTGTGGTATTGAATGGGAATGTGTTACATAAGGTGTGGGTGAGTGAGAGTGTGTGATATGTTACATTTTGTTCCGTATTTGGGTTGTTGGCGTGCAGTTTTTTTTGGTTGTTGGGTAAGTTTTTTTAGAGATGTTACATTTTTTATAAATTGTTTGTATTGCAATTGAGGTTTGTTGTTGTGTGTTGGTGTGGTGCGCGCTGGATATTGAGTTTTCTGTTTGCCTAAGGGGTCTTTTAATGTGGAAGTGTGAGGTTTTTCTTGTTAGGCCGGATCTTTTGGGTTTTTTGAGGGGTATGGCTGTGAAGTTTTGCGTGTTCTATGAGTTCTTTGGCAGGAGGAAGGGGATTTGTTTGGGATGCTGTCATCCTGTTTTACTAGCCAAGTTTGGAGTTGTTAGGTAGTCTTGTGTGAGTGTTTTGCGGTGGTGAGGTCTTCGTTGTGGCTATAGTTATGTCTCGGCTTTGAGGTATGCGGGTGAAATTTTCTTGTTATGTTACTGGTGGGGAGAGTGGCTCCTTGGGGAACTCCATTCTTTATGTTGATGGTACGTGATTTTGGCCGTTTTGTTGCATTTGGGCGGTTCTTCTGATAGGAAGTTGGATAGCCGCTTAGTATTTGTTGGGATGTTGGTGGAGGATTTTAGGCAGTTATGTTTGGAGATATTAGGCTTGTTTATTATATAATATATATATATATATATTATATATATTATATATATATTATTATATATATTATATATATATATATATATTTTATATATATATATATATATATATATATATTTTTTTTTTTAATATTTTTTTATGTAGAATATATTAAAATGTTTTTTATCTTAATTTTTTGCTTGTTATAAATTAAAAACATTTAAATTAATGGAATATTATTAGACAACTTGTGAAATAGACAATCTTTTCATGTTTTTCATGATCATTATAATGTTTGTGTTTGTAAAATGTTATTTGACCCAGCTGTACATAACTTTTACATGTAAATGAATGATTGTGAAAAAAGTTGAAATTATTATGAAAATGATTCGTTAGTATGTAATTTATCATTCTTCGTACTTTCTAGTCATGTCTGGATCTGATTCCAGCTCTAGTTTGATGTATGGTCTTTTCAAAAAATTCTAGACCATTTTCGAGATCTAGCCTCTAGCCAGCTGGATTTTTCTCCAAATTAATTAGCATTTTTTACATAATATCTGAATATTGTAGTTATTTTTAGTATAATTCATTTAGTAACTTGAGAAATATGTAACTTTAATTTCCTATATAACTTGGAAATAATGGTGTACATACATATCAGATTCTTTATTTTTTCTTATAGATTCTTTTAACAAATCATAGATTTTTAATATTAAAATGAACTTGATATTTTTTATACTCTATTTTGCAGTAATACTGTTTGTTTAAGATTTTTACTTTAATTGTGATGTAATTTGCAAAATATCGAAAATATGCTGAACAAATGTTCATTAAAAAACTATATAAAAAAAAGTAATAGATATCTTAAAGAACAAGTTCAATTGTTAAACAAAAAAATTGACTATTGAAAGTTGCCCTAAATTTTTTTTACTATTTATTCAATTTTTATGAAATATTTGGAGTAGATAAAAATAAATCGTACGATATAATGTTTCAAAACTTTAATTTTGGGCATTTTTCTGAATATCTAACAGTTTTTTGGTCTCAATTTGAATGACTACTATTTTGAGTTTATATCTCTTTTAATTTAAATTTCCAAGATAGCAAAACGTATTAGTGTAGGTTTATTTTTTTCCCCTATTACCTGCAGATGGTTAATAATTTTCAAATTGAAAATACTCATTTTTCTTATGATTTTTGTGAAATTTTAAGAGAATACAGAATTAGACAAGTAGTACAACTGTTACTTTGGATATTTTTCTATATATGAAAACGTTTAACCTTTGGGAATATTATTAATGCATGTTATTTAGTACAAATTGGGTATGGTGTGCCCAGTGGTCAAATGTTTGGGTATATATATAAAATATACCCGAAGTAAATGTTTTTTGTAACTTCTAATTTTATCTACTTTGAAAATTTCATACAAATTGAATGAATGCCAAAAAATGAAAAATAACAGGAATTTATTTATTTATTATTTTTTTTTTATTTTTTTATTTTTTTTGAATAATGTTCACAGGAGTCAAACAGACAGGTATACAGAAAACGCTTTAAATTGAAGTGTTGTGACTGTTTTCATTTTATCTACTCCTAATATTTAAAAAATCGAATGAACTGTTAAAAAAAACTAAGGGCAAAATTTAAAATTTTCACAAGTTTTTGAATTTATAAAAATTTAAATTTTTAATGTTAATAAAACAAAAGATTCTTAATTTTAAGTCATTTTAATTACAGCATTATATTGGTTTTTAAAATTTTGGGAAATAGAAAATTTAATAGATTTTGCCAAATTAATATTCAAATCATATCAATAGAGTTCTTTTCTTTCTAAGCACAAAATATATTCAAATATATTTTTCCCCTCTCAACTTTCACGAAATTCTGGTGCAAAGCGATAGAATCATATGAGTTTTTTTTCAGACGAATGTCTTCTTAAGCTGATGACGTCGTTAGTCTAACACTTCTCGACACTGGATGAGAGAAGCATAAGTATTTCTTGCAGTCTTGATTATACAATGTTTCTTGAGTTTTTTGAATTTATGATACTTAGCCACATCTGTTCTGTGGAACTCTCTACCTTCATCTATTTTTCCTCCTGTATTTAATGTTACACTCTTCAAGACTTCCGTCTGTGCCCATATGAGGAATGTGCGTTTGGTTCGGGTCTGAGTGGGTTTTCTACCTCTATTTTATTTGTATGTGCCCCCTCCTTGAAAAAGGCTCTGCCCTTTAGTGATGGTGAACTGTAAAAGAAAAAATATATCTAATAACTTTTATATGAAAGATATTATATAAACTTGTTTACAGGTAACTTGAAAGTGGAGATCTAATAGACTTTTAAGACTTCTTTGGATTTCAAGGATGTCTGACTTCTGACCAAAGCAAAATTTGAAGGCATGATCATATGCGAAATTTATATCCAGAGTTCCACCAAATGTTCAACTCTAACCCTAGACTCGGTCGCTATGCTAATTATTTCATATGTGCAAAGGATGGGGTTTAGAACACTTTTAAGAACACTTTTAAACTCAAACTGCGTAGAGGCTCGTTCAAAATTAATCTAGAATAGTTTGGTTTCATTTTTATGTACTAAAAAAATTGGCTTTCATTGATCAAGCGACATTTACTCAAGTACTTTACATCTTAAGAGGAATAGGTTACTTTAAGAGTATAAGTAGAAAATAACTAAAAGAAAACTGTTTTGGGATGAAATCTACATAACGTATTTTTGAAGTCATAACGACATGAATTTGTAAAATTAGCAAAATTAAACCTATGGAACATTAAACAGTTACTGTTTCTACAGACTTTCGACTTTTACCAAAAGCTAACCTCGTAGCAATGGTAGCACGTTCTGCAAAAGATTTGCCCCAGT